>JAVTVY010011473.1:0-54318 GCA_036873755.1 Hanleya hanleyi
AGCTTAAAAAAGCCTTCCTGGCGCGAACTGTTTTCTTTTGGGAGAAATCAAGTGTATGCAAACAGAGCCCAGATCTGGCATTGACTCAACAATGGCATGTTAAAACGGTCTGAATTTATTTTCTTCGGGTAGAATTTAATTAGATAAAGTAACTTTGAGCATGATGTGGAAATATAAGCAAATACTTGAAGTTTTCTCCAGCGCTGTACCTCTTGAATATTGACTATATATCACTTTGGGATATAATTTAAACAAAAAACATTGTATTTATAAACAAAATATGTCTAAATATTTCTTGTCGTTTCAAATCTTTCTCCATTTTGATTCCCTGATTAGGGGATATTGAATGGCTGCCACGAAGTGTGTCGGTGTTTCACAGATTCACATCAGCACATTAACTCCAATACCATTCATTCAATCCCGTCACTTCAAATCATCAACGTATGATAAAAAGGGTATCCACTGTCAAATCTTGAGACCACTGTTTTAATCTTCAAGGCCCCAGCACCATAAAAGTCAAAAGCACTTCAAAATTCAGTTTGCACATATTTCTCATCTCCCACGTCAAAATAACGCAAATTAAAAACCTCTCAATTGAAGTTGCCTCAAGTTTCACTGAATTGGGCAAATAGCTCTATCAGCATTTAAAATTTCAGACCACTTGGCAAAGTTTATTTTATTTTTTGCTTTAAAGCTAACCTGATTGCATTGGTGAGCTTATATGTCTGCTTAGGGACAAAGTTCTTCCAGATGGATTTGAAATAATGGCTGAATTAAGATAGAAGATCATACCTGTATATTAGTATATTGATTTGTAAGTTCTACTTCAAACATTAAAACATTGTTTAATTGGTGGGAGATGCCATGTACATATGAATCCGGGAACTTATATTCATCGACGATATATACCAAGCCATTTTCCATGAAGGTAAATATGTTGAAGCCATTAATTTAGAATCTGATCAGATGTGTACAAAATATATTAGTACATGTACATGTCCCCATCGAGCATGTCTTTGGCATGAATGATCTGAATTTTCATATTCAAATTTCAGATACGATCAACGAAAAATAAAACAGCAATGCCGAAGACTAAGAAGCAAAATGCAGACATTAGATGGAAAGTTACCAGAACCTCAGTGCAAAATTTTCCAATCAATTATGGCCTTGACAAAAGCTGACCTTGCCCAACTTCGTGTGTATTTCTTATATGAGAAAACTACAGTCAACCGTACTAGATAACATTTTTGTTAATCTAGTTCTAAAAATACACTGATGATATATAATGCATGCTTGCTGGCTGTAGACAATGGCTGATAGCCGAGGGGTATTGGAACCCAATGGGCTATTTTCTCTGAATTGCTAGCTATTAATTGGGATCAAGGCCATTAAACAACCTTGAAATTCGGACCAGTGTAATTCCAGATTTACGGGTGTAAATTGGGCTCTTGTTGGATGTTGCGAGACTCACACACTGTGATTACAGCATACAGACTAGGCAGCGTAGTATACGCAATATAGATGCGAATATTGTATTTTCCCAGGTTATTTCCCGAATCTCTTCGCTGGCTGCTGACCAAAGGCAAATACGAGCGGGCGGAAACTTTGATTAAAAAGATCTCGAGATACAATGGCCAAAAAGAAGTTCCGGCAGAGGTGTATTCCATGTTGAAAGAACACAAAGACACCAGCGATAAACCAAAGGTTTACAATATTCTTCACCTGTTGCGAAACCGGACATTGCTGAAGCGCAGTTTGATTCTGTGGTACATATGGTATGTATATTTCTGGTGAAGCTAGATAACATGAAGTAGATAAACAATCACATATTCGAATTGCCATGTTCAGATTACATTGCGTTCCCTCGTTTACCTAGGAGGCGAGCACGGACCATACGAATCTACAGCCAATTATTTATTATGTGTAACGCCTCTTATCAGATGCCATTGATCAACATATTCTCTTTATTATTGCATTATAACAAACTGAAATATAAGAATAACTACCATTACTATTAATATCCCATCGCTTTTTAAATAGCTTTTCAATTCTCCCAGTACAAATCGGCATAAAACTTGTTTGATACTTCGAGGTTCAATCGTATAGGTCTACGCGATAATGTGTCGATCATCTCGAGCACACGGGTTAATTAATAATAGTAATTAACGTTGAACAGACTATGCTACCAAATAAGCAACATGGACACTGTGTTTAAATGAGTAAAATAGCGTGATCTTGACATGCATACAAATTTCATCAAAATGAGCATGTTTACTGTGGCACACCTTGCCCTATTCTGCTTGGTATCGTCATCGTCATCATATATGTTTTACTCTTCCTGTATGCAGAGATATGATGGTTGTATATGCCTATATCGGGGGATATACATGAGGGAGGCAACTGCTACTTCATAGGCATTGCATGCGGAAGGATCTTTCTGCCTTCCCAAGTTTTAAAATCAACTCAGAACGGTTGACTGAACGTTGTTTTGCTTCTGTAAGATAGTTTCCATGCAGTGAAGCATGGAAATTATGTAACCGAGTAGCGACCCCAAGTGACATCTCAAGGCATATTATCTTCAAACCAAATTTGACGAGAAGCTGAATGCATCCTCAACCTATTGTCTGGAAACCAAATTTTAAATTTGCCACCAGGTGTCGCCACCTGTAGGTGCAAGTGGGCGAAATGCAATCCCAAGGATCATCTCATGACATGGTGTATCAGCATACGAGCTTTGGGAAGAATCTGAAAAGGGCTTATTGCCCGGAAACCAAATTTGGATTTGTATGCACAAGTGTGCGAAACACAATCCCAAATGAGAATAATCCGATGAGCAGTTGTAAAATTATTGCCAGAAACAAATTTCAGATATTTCCACCAGGTGTCGCCACCAGTATGCAGAAGCAGGTGAAATACAATCCCAAGGGACATATCATGGCATGATATCTGCATACCAAGTTGGAGAAAAATCTGATGAGCGAAATCAAATTTAGATTTGACACGAGGTGGTGCTACCTGTAAGCACAAGGGAGCGAAACGCAATCCCAAGCGACATATCATATGTCATGATATATTCATACCAGATTTAAGAAGAATCTGACGAGCGGTTCTCAAGTTATTACCCGGAAACAAATCTGGTATTTCGCCACCAGGTGGCACCACCTGTAAGTAAAAGTAAGCGAAAGGCAATCCCACGCAACATCTCCTGGCATGATACATGCATGCTAAATTTGAGGAGAATCCGATGAGCAGTTCTCAAGTTAATGGCTGAAAACAAATTTTGATTTTAACACCTGGTGACGCCACCTATAGGCGCAAGTGGGCGAAATGTAATCTCAAGCGACATCCTAGGTGATGGTATTACCCGGAGACAAATTTGGGATTTTGCTACCAGTTGGCGTCACCTGTAAGTGCAAGTGAGTGAAAGGCAATCCCATGCAACATCTCCTGGCGTGGTACATGCATGCTAAATTTGAGAAGAATCCGAAGCGCATGCAGTTCTCAAGTTATTGGCCAAAAACAAATTTCAGATTTTGTCATCAGGTGGCGTCACTTTCTGAGCAGAAGTGGATAACGCAATCCCAAGTAACATCTCATGGCAAGGTACAATGTATATGCATGCCTAACTTGGGAAGAATTTCATGAGCAGTTCTCAAGTTTGAGGGTAGTGGTAGGTGTGCTGACATGAAAGCCATAGAAAGCTCCCTGTATATGAAACAACCACACTGTCAACTGCATGCCATCATCTGTCAGTCCGAAAAGCCACAAGGTGGAATTCAGTTCAATTCAGGAAATTGATCATATACACAGTGTGCACCCAAACCTTAGGAACTCAGTTGTAATTAATATAGTAAGTTACACGTGTGGACACAAATGTTTCCTGCAGAAGCTTTAGAGTAAATCATATGATGTAAGATACAATTATTTGATAGCAAAATTGAAGGAAATGTTGTCCTTCATTTAAGATGACACGAAATTCGAAAACCAGGGGTTCGGTACTGCGGGGATTTCCCCGTCAGTTATTTCATATTATACTTCTGAAATAAAATATGGTTCATGCAAAAGCTTTAGGGTAAATCATATGATGTGGAATAGAATGGTTTCATAGCAAAATTGAAGGAAATGTTGTCCCTTATTTAAGGCGACCCGAAATTCAAAACTAACACGGGTTCGGTACTGCGGGGATTCCCCCGCCAGATATTTCATATTACTTCTGAAATAAAATATGTTTCCTGCAAAAGCTTTAGTGTAAATCATATGATGTGGAATAGGACTGGACAGCAAATTTAAGAAAATGGTGTCCTTCATTTAAAGCGACATGAAATTCAGAACTAACAGCGGGAAGCGGGAGAAAGAAGAAAAAATGACAAAAGCATTTAGGGATGCCTAATTATTAGACAGCATTTGAAAGTTATCGCTTGTGAAGAATTTGAATGGAAACCACGGACATGCACAGAAGATTGGAACAAGACCCAGTGGCGCCACCTTCAGGTGGATCTTGCTGAAACGCAATACCAACCCATGTCTGGTCACAAGGAGTGTATATGCTTTCGAAGGAATCCGACAAAGCTTTTGGAAGTTATCGCCTGTGAAGAATTTGAACAGACATCCACAGACACAAAGAGAGCAAGACCCATTTTAACTGGAACGGACACGAAGAAACGAAACTCAGTGGCGCCACCTTCTGCCAAATGTTACTGAAATCCAGTACGCAACCGCGTCTTCTCACAAGGAAGGCGTATGCCGAATTTCGGAAGAATCCAAGAAAGCGTTTGGAAGTTATCGCTTGTAACTGACATTCACGGACACAAAGGAGCAAGATCCATTTTGACCCAGTGGCGCCACCTTCAGGCAGATGTTGCTGAAATGCGATACCGACTGGCGTCTTGTCGCAAGGAATGCGTATGCCGAATTTCGGAAGAATCCAACAAAGCGTTAGGAAGTAATCATTCGAACAGACATGCACGGACATCCACGGACATGCACGGACATCCACGGACACATAGAAGCAAGAACCATTTTAAAGACAATAATCACACTATCTGGATTAACTTGCTACATAGTAACTATCCGAAATTGCAGGCACATGACTTTGTTTGACCAATACAATTTGTGTAGACATTCGCGATGATTTTGCTCACAAGAATTCTCGATTGGATAGCTGGTGTCATACGTTAGAACCACAGGACCGCGTCTCAAACCAATAAAACAATACTGATTAAACGATGTTGTTGTCTTCACCACACGCTACCTTATACTTTACCAGAAGTCCATAAAACTAGAAGTGCCTAATGATGTATTGAGTGTCCTCGGTGGCATTTCATCCATGTAAGCACATCCAGTTGAAAACGTTGCCCCTTAGCGGAAACTGGCCAACTGTCAGGGGAGACAATTTTTGAATGTCAGGAAACGGTCCAAACAGCCCGGAATGCAACTCGAGCATCCCGATTCGAATCACCGAAGGTGGCACAATGAATCATGGGAGCTTTGTTTTTGCCAAAACGAAAGTAAGGTGGAAACACTGCTCGAGACTGAACAGCATATCATTGAAAATCTTTAAACTGGGGGCTCGCCTATATTATTTTATATATTGATTTATTTGTACTTCCTAGTAAAGAAATTATTTGCTGATGGTCAGTTATGAACACTATAATATTTAATAAATATATCCTCTTATTATTTTACGGTACCTTACCCGATTGTAATTTAATAAACGATTTATTGTCCATGTACGATATCGAACTATTGTGTAAAGGAAAACAGGAGTCGAAAGTAGAAGTGGGCCTGCGTTGGACAGAAGTTTAGATTTAAGTGGAAATAATTGTTGACCCTGATGTCAGCACAGACGGCAAATTGACAATATTTAACTTTCTGGTTCACCGTGTCTTTGAATACGACCAGACTGCGTGCGCCAGATAATTCCTATGATTCCTCATTTCAAATTTAGGTAATTCAGCTGCCGACAATTGCCGACTAATAACGACTGCAGGCCGATCGGCACACAGTGGAAAATTTGGATATATGATTTGGATAAGTGTTATAGGCAGGCTGGTAGTGCCATCGCAGTCTACATAGTCTAGGTGATCATTACACACTTTTAGTTTTCATGAACTTCTGACTTTACATAATAAGAGAAGGATGGAACGGCTTTTAGACAAATTCTGATAACAAGACAACCAAAGCTCTGAACCCAACTGTTTTCACTCATCTCAGTTGTTCAGTGTCTCGTTTCTGCATAGCTGCCAATAAATTGTAAAAAAATTCATTACTTCAGTCGCTAACGGTAGGTATAGCAGACGACTGAAATATCGGTTATGCGTATATCACCTGCCATTTTTCACGGGGCGATGTGGACCCGTAGGGACTAATGGTCCTGTCTTATAGTCAGAAAAAATTGAGCACCGGCTCTGTGTCTTGCTAACACAGCAAAAGATAGAGTTCTTACACGACAAGAAAGAGGTCTGAAACTTCCTTCTTTAGAGTGTCCAGGTTTCTGTGTTTTTAATGCTCGCAGGTCTGATATGTTTAAGTTACATTTCCATTTATCTAATTTATGCGTGTTTTCGTTCATTTAACAGTGGCACTACTTTCGTGCTCAAAATATGTCGTCTGCTAAACCACAGATTTTGAGAGGCGCATGTTGAGTGATTTTGTGTGACTAACTCATTCTCATTAGAAAGCGCGTTTGGGCAGTAATTTAGTATTAAATAATACCAGTATAAGTGTAATTCATTGTAGAAAACAATGGGATATTTCACTTTGCCTGTATTCATTTACATTTTCATGAAATATGTGTGTCGAGTTACAGTTTGGAATTTTCACCATTTAAGCTTACCCCTCAAGAACCTCTGCATTATCTTTTCATGGTAAGTTTCTAAAATCCAGTGATGGTCAAATCATTTACGTAATAATTTCCCTGTATTCAGAAATGTTTTCTTCGCATTCTGCTTCTGAAATATTCATGGAATGTTGCAAGCATTTCCCCCTGATCTACAGAAAGAGCTCTGCATATCACAGACACGCTGTGTTTGAAAATGTAAGGTAACAGGGGAGATAACCAAATAGAACTGTAATATACTAGGGGTGTACTGGCAGCAGGAGGTACATGTATATAATATGATGCCATGAGAGGATGCATCCCAGCATAGCTCCAGTCCATCTAACCATGAGGATTTTACATTGGCGAGATTACATCTCAATACTCATTTTTACCCTTCGACCAGTTTTGGTCATGGGGTATTGTCGTCTTATACGTCCGTCTGTTCGTACGTCCGTACGTCAGTACGTGAGCGAGATAGCCGGAAAAACGGTTCCACTGAAGAATTCCAAATTTGGTATGATTATTTACCTAGTCAAGGACCAGAAGCCTATTGAATTGGGACCTGATTGGGTGGAAACCTTGGCGGCCATCTTTAATTTTATGCAAAATGGATAATGATCCATATCTCGGAAACCGTTCAATTGTTCAATACGAAAGTTGGTATACATCATCGATACATCAAGCAACTTTCAATGAATTACCAAACCGGCTTTTCTGATTAGCTGGAAATCCTGGAGGCCATCTTTAATTTATGCAAAATCGATAATGATACATATCTCTGTTACCATTCAATTGTTTTATATGAAAGTTGGTATACATCATCGATGCATACAGATACTTTAAATCGGGACCTGATTGACCGAAAACCTTGGCGGCCATCTTTAATTTATGCTAAAACTTTAATGATATATATCTCTGATATCATTTAAGTGTTCTATACCAAACTTGGTATACAGCATCGATGTATCAAGGGACTTGCAATGAATAACCACATCAGTTCCTCTGAGTGGGGAGAAGGATGGGCGGCCATCTTAAATTTATGCAAAATCATTAATGATCTCGTTCTCTGATACCGTTCAAGTGCCCCATGTAAAATTTGATATACATCATCGATGCATCAAGAGACTTACGACAAATGACAGTTCTGGTTTCTCTGATTGGACGGAAACCTTGGTGGCCATCTTTAATTTATGCAAAATCTTTAATGATGTATATCTCTGATACCATTTCAGTGTTCTATACGAAACTTGGTATACAGCATCAATGTATCAAGAGACTTTCAATTAATAACTACATCAGTTCCTCTGAGTGGCGGGAAGGATGAGCGGCCATCTTTAATTTATGCGAAATCATTAATGATCTCTATCTCTGATACCGTTCAAATGCTCGATGTAAAATTTGGTATACATCATTGATGCATCAAGAAACTTATGTAATGAATACCGGTTTCTCTGATTGGACGGAAACCTTGGGGGTCATTCCTAATTGCAAAAATTTTGATAATCTGTATATTTCTGACTTGACTACTTGGTGTTCCTGCCATCTTGGTTTAAATTGAATACATTATGAATGTACCCAGAGCTGATGGGTTTTCAGATGCGCAGCTTCGTATTGTTATTTACTGCTGAAGGATATGCTTTCTATTATCTGAAAAAAGTGAATTTTTTTTACAAATATTGGTAACATGCAGTGAAGACATTATTTTATCATTTCATCAGGTTCGTTTCATAATAAATGTCTGTCCCAGCGGTCACAAGTTATTATTTTCTTTAATTTATATATATATATATGTGTGCAATTACACTAATGCACTAGAGATCCTTGTTGAGAGGAATGTGTGAGACTACAAGTATGGCTCTTCGCCATGGGATGGAACATCAAAGAGTTAGTGGAATTATTCCAACAGCCTATTTTACATTTAAATAGCCCCGTTTCAGTGCCTAAGGCTCTAGTTAATTGAAAAGTTATCCCACAAACCAACGCGTCACTTGTTGACCTCAAGGTCATCTGCTCACGCCACGAATGATTAGGGTGGGATAGCGGCAGAAGTAACCGAGACGAGACACTGAACAACCTTTCGTTTTCCTATGTTCAGAATCTGTCTAAGAGCCGTTTCCATCCTTCTCTTATTATATATGTAAAGTATACGGTAGAGTGTGGTAACAACAACAATAACCACAACATCGATTTAACATCGATTAATCAGCATTGTTTTATTGATTTGAGTCACGGTCCAACATAATATCTTGCGATATAGCTTTACCGAAACTCCCCACAGCGCATGCTCCATTTCACAGGTGCACTTCAGGGCTGCCATCAATAGCAGAAGTTGACTCTCACGACATATAGCCATAACGTACACAGCCAGAAAAAAGGTGATGGCCCATCACCCTTTAATGGCGATAAGACCTGGGCATCACCTTTAAAAGGTGATGAGTTAGAGCCATCACCTTTAAATGGTGACGGCTATTTAATAGTGATATCTTTGTCTCACCACCCTTAAAAGGCGATGACCTAAATTTACAATCATTGCTCATCACTCTTCAGAGGTGATGGTCATCATTTTTAAACGTGATCATAAAAAAGGAGGATGGTAGTTATCACCTTTTTTTCTGGCTGTGTTATACAGACAAACCCCCGGCACATGATGTTCTGTTTAAATCCGACCGAATTACTTTTCATATGCCTACTCGATCATGTCAACGGGGAAAATAATATCTGAAGCAGTCTTTTTATCGCTAGGTCAACAGAGGTATACCAATCGAAAAGTGATTCGGCATATAGTATAATAATTTATAATGTCATTTTCGGCGGTGTCACGCTCGAGCGAGAATCCTCTCCGAAACTTTGACTGGTGGCTGGGGTGGTGGTTGGGCTTTACCGTGAGCGAGGATTTCCTCCTTCAGAGTGCTCGCGCACATCATCCTCGTGAGCCAGTAAATCGATCGATCAATTAGGATCGATACACTGGCTTGGTTAGTTATCCATACTAGTTTTGGATATAAATTGGTCGAGAGGTTTCCTCTAAACCAAACCAATCAGTGAACGCGCTAAGCTAGCTGATTATGCCAATCCGCTGAGAGGTATGAGATGTGACAGGTTTGGATTTCATCGCGAGCCAAAGTGCTTTAATGTCGGGATGAAATCGACATCGGAAGTCAAAGCAAAAACCGCAGGCTTGGGATACCGACAAGCTAATTCAAAACAAGCGCGGGGGATGAAATGTATATAACAGAGGCATCGACTCAATGACCCATTCGAATCACCAAAAAAGATGGCGCATATTAGCCTGACCTTTTCAGTCTCAATCCCCTCATAGTGATGATAGTCTGTGAGAGCAGAGTGTACAATATATCCCAAGGCTATCCCCGCTCTAGAAATAGAGTAACCAATCAGACCTCTTCTAATGGACGCGCGTCGCACATTTTGCATGAGCCAATCAGTGCGCCTGTTAGACCTCCCCATATCAGAGTGTTGTATAGGTAAAAACAGTCTACCTAGGGGAGACTAATTGTCACAATGGTATTGGAGAGGAAATGATGCATAGCTAGATGCGGTAGTATATCCTAGTTCTGCATAGAGAGAGTACGTAAAATGTTATGAGTAAGGGCAAATCCTTACGAATAGCGTTGGACACACCGGTTCTCATCAGATCACCGAAGTTAAGCAACGTTAAGCTCGGTCAATACTTGGATGGGTGACCGGGTGCTGTACTGGCTGGGCTGATCAGTGTACAGGGTAATATGAACTGTGAGCACTCTCGTGTTCTGGCACCGTTGTGATATGACTGAAACAAGGTTGAAAACGACGTTAAACCCTACTACTCACTCAATATATATACATAATATAATAGATAAATATATATCTTTCAGGTTTTGTGTATCCCTGGGATATTACGGACTGGTTCTAAACACAGGAGCTCTACCTGGCTTCAAATATACGACTTTCCTCATTGGAGCCGGTGTGGAACTTGGTGCCCATCTACTGGCCATTGTGATTCTTTTCTAGTATGTTATGGATACATCAGTTCTTTTCTAGTACAATCCTGGGACTTTTGGTTATTAAGAAACCAGGTTTTTTTAATGTTTTATATGTTACACAGGCGGCACCAGACTCGAACCAAACAAATCTTGTCAAGGTTCAAGAATAACGGACTGCTTTTCGGCGCTCAATATTAGCATCTCTTTTTTGCACTTCGTCAATATTCCAAGAACCATTGATCGATCTTGTAAATATAAAAGAAAGTTGACAAGTTTCTCTCGGCATCAAACGCTTTGGCGTTGTATGCCGACCAGGTTCCCTCAAAAAATCAAAGGAGATATTTTCAATTTTCACTGATTTTGCGCCGCTTTTCATGAAACTTTCAGCGAGCGAAGTGGAGTCTGATTCTGTCCCCTAAATATTTATGTCATCCCTGAGAATTGGGAGGTGAATACTATTTTCCCAGGCCGCCATTTCGATTTTTTTTATGCAAATATCTTCGCAAAAGTATTATAGATTAGTAAATAATAATAAAGTAGTTTAAGAGCACCTTTCTCTCCAAAAAGTAAAAGAAGAAAAAGAAAATTTTCCTGGTATTCCACATGCTAGTTTGAATATCGGTTCTCGGATCGGAGGTTATTTAAATATACTCAAGTAGTATAGTCTACGCATATTGACTCGCATTAACCTACTTTTTATATAGGTTATAGTATAGGAAGCGGCCATTCACGGCCTTTGACCTCTGAGGCCGCGTGGAGATCAAGGCCGCTATAGTTCCGGCAAAGTTCACGTGACCGGAACTGACCTTTGGGGTATGTAGTCTTCCACGGTGATGCGGTCTGGCGGTGATGCGGTCGCGGGAAAAAGCCTCCGCGGACAGAAAGTAGTCCCCAGACTTCAAATACGCTGCATGGACCGATTGGGTCGAGTGAGGTGTCAAAGTGAAGCTCTCCTTCAGGGCTATCCATTCATGGGTTGGTGTATGTTTTCACTGAATAAATAAATAAATAAAAAGCGGAACACGGACTTTACTCCTACAATAGGGGCCTGTATACGGGCCTGTATACGGGGCAATATACGGAAAAATGCCTATATGGGGTATGGGGTGGTCATTTTTTTTTTAAATTTTACTATGGGTTATTTGGTCTTGTTTTTCACGTCTTGCCACGAAAAACACGATGGGAGGGGTCTCGGAGCTAAGCGGTGAATTTGTTTGAAAGTACCGGGTAGGTCTGTATATAGGCCCATACTGGCTATGGGGATATAGGTCCATACTGGGAAATTCACACATGTTCATTGTTATATGGGTTGTTTGGTCTTGTTTTTCACGTCTCACCATGTAAAACACGATGGGAGGGGTCTCGAAGTTAGGAGGTGATTTTTTTCGAAAAGTACCGGGTAGGTCTGTATATAGGCCCATACTGGCTATGGGGGATAGGTCCATACTGGGAAATTCACACATGTTCATTGTGATATGGGTTGTTTGGTCTTGTTTTTCACGTCTCCCCATTTAGAACACGATGGGAAGGGTCTCGAAGTTAAGCGGTGAAATTTTTTGAAAGGTACCGGGTAGATCTGTATATAGGTCCATAGGCCTACTGGTTCAGTGGATAGGTCCATACTGGGTGGACGTTTTGGGGTCTAGGCGAGCCCCTATTGGTCCTATGGTGTCGTATGAGGTCTTATTTTGAAGCTTTCGTGGAGGAGCACTCGACTGGACTAATGTATCGTCCGTTTTCAATATTCTGGGCATGCGCAATCTGGCCGTAGTATAGAAAGCAGGCATTTGGGGGGGTGTTAGCGGTAGTTTTGTTTGTGGGGGTGTGTTTAGGGGTAGAGATGACCACTATTGGTCCAAATGGGTCGTGGGAGGTGTCAAAGTGAAGCTTTTGTGGGGTAGAGTCAGAATGGCGTGTTTTTTATTGCAGGTCGCGTAAATCTGCGCATGCGCAGTTGGGTGTAGTAAGTAAAGTGGCCATTTTGGGGGTGCGTGGAGGTGTGTTTGGGGTAGAGAGGAACCATCCTTGGTCCGAATGCGTCGTGGGAGGTGTCATTTGTAGCTCTCGGGGTGTAGACCTCGATTTGAGGGCTGTCCACAGCATCTGTGACGTCAACGGTGACGTCATCAGTAGGAGTAGTAGCGAAAGTGGGAATTTTGGGGAAGTGAAGGAATGTATTTGGGATAGAAATGGACCATCTTTGGTCCGAATGCGTCGTGTGGGGTGTCATCCTGTAGCTCTCAGGGCTGTCCATGTCATCTGTGACGTCATCAGTACGAGTAGTAGCGAAAGTAGTCATTTTGGGGCAGTGAAGGAAGCTCTCGGCGTGTAGACCCCGATTTGAGGGATGTCCGCGTCATCTGTGACGTCATCAGTACGAATAGTAGCGAAAGTGGGCATTTTGGGGCAGTGAAGGAAGGTATTTGGTGTAGAGATGGACCATCTTTGGTCCGAATGCGTCGTGTGGGGTATCATTTTATACTTCTCGTAGTATAGACCACGATTTGAGGGATGTTCACGTCATCTGTGACGTCAATGGTGACGGCATCAGTAGGAGTGATAGCCAAAGTGGGCATTTTGAGGGTGTGAAGGTGTGTTGGGGTAGAAATGGGCCATCCGCGGTCCGAATGCGTCGTTTGAGGTGTCATCTTGTAGCAACGCCCGCCAACGCCAAGCTTAACGCTTCAATGCTCTGGTGAAATAGCCCAAAAGCTCTGATTTTCATGGAATTGTCACTAATTCATTGGAAATGCAGTGACGCCCGTCAACGCCCGTCGTTAGGCCTTAACGCCCTAGCATAACGCCTAGCATAAGCATAGACAGATGAGAGAAAAACAACAACAGCAAGGATGACAGATGAGAGAATAACAACAACAAGTTTTCATAGAAAACCATATATATTCTTTTTTATATGTTTGCAATTTACCAATGTTCACCTGTTATAATGTTTGCAATGCACTGTATATAGTATTTTCGTGACCTGTAAATGGAGTCAATCCGTTGGTCATTTTGAGAAATAAATAAATAAATAAATAAATATAGTTTATTCTCCCCAAAGTTACATCATACCCATGTATGTTTGCAATTCAAGAAGACTCTTGCCAAATCAGAGGCCGCCATTTGGCGCTGTATCTGCCATATTCGTTCTGGCCCGTTAGATGTGTTCTCGGCTGCTCTTGTCCAATCAGAAGCCGTCCTTAAGAAAGTCCCATCTACGGTCATGTTTGTTCTCACCCGTTTGTTCTAATCGTCGTCGGGCAGGCCTGGATATTGTTTGGACAGCATGTCCTGAAACAGTTGTTTGCGCATTCTGATCGCATTTTCCAGGGCTCGGTGGGTGGTAGCCCCATATCCTCTAACAAGTGACGTTTGGTCTTCATGATGGACCTATGCGTGGGCTCGCCTTTCCTTTCAAGCGGTAGTGAGGTATACTGTTCATAGATCATAGATGTTTTCCTGATGCAGGGGCGCATTTAGGTGTACGCCTGTTGTAAGTTATCCTGTCCGGCGTCCTCGATCGCTGCAGCGTAAGTATTGATAGCTACGATCCCAGAAGGTAGGTTCTGCCTCAATTTCCTGGGATGTAGGCTGACTATCTGAGGTCAAGATCTCCGTATCAGTAGACAGACTGCCGGGCCCAGCGGTCCATGCCTCAACAGCCTGACAGCCCAGCCCTCGGAGCCTTCATCCATGTAAGATTGATACTGGTGAACGTGCGTTCACACTCAGAACAAGTATAAACCATGTTGAGTGAGTTGAATGACTGTGGTAGCCGGAAGGCTGCCTCATAACGCCCGCCCACTGCCCCAGCGCCCTTACTTCCTGGTCGCCAGCCTTCAACGCCTTAGCACACTTTCTTAACACTTTAACGTCGTTTAATGATGCGTTCGAACAAATGTTTCTTTTGTGCTATTGCTCTGACATACACCGCTTTCCAGTTCATGCCCGAGAGTTTCCATATGAACCGCATCCTTATCCAACAATTTTATATGTGTGACGAGGTCGACATACTGCTGACATAAAGCCCGTCGTAGTCTGGGTGCCAACACCACATACCAGTTCTACCACTACCACACACACCACCACCACCACCACCACCACAACCCTGGTGTACCCTATGCCCTACGGGCTATAGGGTAATGTGCACCAGGTATGTGTGTGTGCGCCTGGGTACGATGACGTCACTTCCGAGTAGCGCAGGGTCAAAGGTCACTTCCGTGGGTACTGTGGTTTTGCTTTCGGGTCCTTATCGTACATCCGGGTTTTTCCAAGTGTAATGTCACATGACCGGAACCGGAAGACTCACTCACTCACCGTCGTTAGTGCGTCCATGCGTTAAGATGGGCGTTGGGGACGCCTCAGGGGTGTTGTGCACGCCACACTCACTCATTCACTCACTCACACTCACTCACTAATGGTGCGCAGAGGTCAAAGGTCACTTCCGGTCACGTGACCGGAACCGGAAGTGTGCACCACGGATACGCGCTCCGAGCTGCAAGAGCTCCCATCCAAGAGCTCCGTCCCACGGGAGCTACCACCACCACCAGTGGTGGTGGTGGTGGTGTGTGGTAGTGGTGTGTGGTGGTGGTGGTGGTAGAACTGGTGTGTGGTGATGGTGGTAATAGTGGTGTGTGGTGGTGGTGTGTGGTAGTGTGTGGTGGTGGTGTGTGGTAGTGGTAGAACTGGTGTGTGGTGTTGGCACCCAGACTACGACAGGCTTTACGTCAGCAGTATGTCGACCTCGTGACACATATGAAGTTGTTGGATAAGGATGGGGTTCACATGGAAATCGAAAAAACAGCGTCGATTTTGAAAACCTCGGGCATGAACTGGAAAGCGGTGTATGTCAGAGCAGTAGCACAAAAGAAACATTTGTTCGAACACATCATTAAACGACGTTAAAGTGTTAAGAATGTGTGCTAAGGCGTTGAGATGGGGTTAAGGCGTTGAGACGAGGTTAAGGCGTACAGATAGGGCATTAAGCCGTAACAGTGGGCGTTGGCGGGCGTTACTGTCTATGAAGGCAAGTGTATTCCCAAAACATGCACAGTCGACGTTCAACCGTCAGCATGGCTTATACTTGTTCTGAGTGTGAACGCACGTTCACCAGACATTACGATATGATGCGACATCAGAAAAATATACTTTGGAATGAAGACTCCGAGGAGCCCGTTGAGACGCATGCTGATACAGAGACTGTTGAGAGTGTATCGACTGATACCGAAACAGAGATTGCTGATAGTCTGTCTACTGATACGGAGAGCTTGACCTCAGATAGTCAGCCTACATCCCAGGAAATTGAGGCAGAACCTACCTTCTGGGATCGTATTGTGACAGCAGCTATCAATACTCACGCTGCAGCGATCGAGGACGCCGAACATGATAACTTACAACAGGCGTACACCCAAATGCGCCCCTGCATCAGGAAAACAGCCATGGCGATATATGAACAGTATACCTTACTACCGCTTGAAATGAAATGAGGATATGGGGCTGCCACACGCCGAGGCCCTGGAGAATGCGATCAGAATGCGCAAACAACTGTTTCAGGACATGCTGTCCAAACAATATCCAGGCCTGCCCGACGACGATTGGAACAAACGGATGAGAGCGAACATGGCCGAAGATGGGACTTTCTTAAGGACGGCTTCTGATTGGACAAGAGCAGCCGAAAATACATCTAACGGGCCAGAATGAATATGACAGATACAGCGCCAAATGACGGGCTCTGATTGGACAAGAGTCTTCTTGAATTGTAAACATACCCAACGCGGCTCCCCCAGCGTGGATATGATGTAACATTGGGGAGAATAAACTATATGAAAACTTGTTGTTGTTGTTGTTGTTCTCTCATCTGTCAACCTTGTTGTTGCTGTTGTTTTTCTCTCATCTGTCTATATCATGGCGTCAATGCGTTATGGTAGGGTGTTAAGGCGTAACGACGGGCGTTGAAGGGTGTCACTGCATTTTCAATGAATTAGTGATAATTCCATGAAAATCAGAGATTTTGGGCTATTTCACCAGGGCGTTGAAGCGTTAAGCTTGGTGTTGGCGGGCGTTGCTACAATATGACACCTCAAACGACGCATTCGGACCGCGGATGGCCCATTTCTACCCCAAAACACCTTCCTTCACATCCTCAAAATGCCCACTTTGGCTACTACGCCTACTGATGACGTCACCATTGACGTCACAGATGACGTGAACATCTCTCAAATCGTGGTCTATACCACGAGAACTACAAAACGACACCCCACACGACGCATTCGGACCAAGGCTGGTCCATCTCTACACCAAATACTTTCCTTCACTGCCCCCAAAATGCCCACTTTCGCTACGACTCGTACTGATGACGTCACCGATGACGTCGCAGATGACATGGACAACCCTCAAATCGGGGTCTACACCCCGATAGCTACAAAATGACACCTCCCACGACGCATTCGGACCAAGGATGGTCCCTCTCTACCCCAAATACACCTCCACGCACCCCCAAAATGACCACTTACTACACCCAACTGCGCATGCGCAGATTGACGCGGCTTGCAATAAAAATACGCCATTCTGACTCTACCCACAAAAGCTTCACTTTGACACCTCCCACGACCCATTTGGACCAATAGTGGTCCCTCTCTACCCCAAACACACCCCCACGCACCCCCCAAAATGCTTGCTTTCTATACTACGGCCAGATTGCGCATGCGCAGAATATTGAAAACGGACGATACATTAGTCCAGTCGGGTACTCCGCCACGAAAGCTTCAAAATAAGACCTCATACGACACCATAGGACCCACTAGGGCCTCACCTAGACCCCAAAACGTCCACCCAGTATGGACCTATCCACTGAGCCAGTAGGCTTATGTACCTATATACAGACCTACCCGGTACTTTTCAACAAATTTCACCGCTTAGCTTCGAGACCCCTCCCATCATGTTTTTCGTGGCGAGACGTGAAAAATAAGACCAAACAACCCATAGTAAAATCCAAAAAAAGAGAGACCACCCTCATACCCCATATTGTAGGAGTAAAGTCCGTGTTCCACTTTTTATTTATCTATTTATTATTTTTTTTCTGTGAAAACATACATCCACCCATGACTGGATAACCCTGGGGGAGAGCTTCACTTTGAGACCTCACTCGACCCATTCGGTCCATGCAGCGTATTTGAAGTCTGGGGACTACTTTTTGTCCGCGGAGGCTTTTTGTCGCGACCGCATCACCGCCAGACCGCATCACCGCGGAAGACTACATGCCCCAACGGTCAGTTCCGGTCACGTGACCGTTGCCGGAACTATAGCGGCCTTGACCTCCACGCGGCCTCAGAGGTCAAAGGCCGTGAATGGCCGCTTCCTATACTATAACCTGCGGCCAAAAAAAAAAGGTAGGCCAATGCAAGTCAATATGCGTAGACTATGCTACTTACTCAAAATGACTCCAATATGTGTTAAGCTAAAAAGTCAAAAAAATTCAAATTTCATTTGAGATAGCACAAGACAGAAGATCACAAGTGGTGAGGAGGGGGTGGACAGACAAAAATGTCGAACATATGTAGTTCTCCAGGGTACAAGATTGGTTCTTTATGAAACTATATTTCTTTTATTTTTTGTCGAATCGTGCAGACGCGAGAAGAACCAACACTGCTGAGAGTGTGCATTTACACTATGCACGTCTTTTATAATTCGGAATGAAAAGGGAGAAAATTGAACAGTTCGGCTTCGATACTGAACTTCGATACAAGGTTACCTCCCTTGGCTTAGTTTGGCGTCATCTAAATCGGGAGGGACAAAGGACAATGAGCAATGCTTTTGTGATTTTATTTCTGTTTTATTTCTAGTTTGGGGAGAAGATGGCCCATAGTAATATATTTCGTTGCAGGAGGTGTGGGATGTATTTTATCTGGAGTTTTAGAAGGTAATATATATATGATTTATATCATATCTATGATGAAAAGAAGAATAACGTAACCATTGTGTGAATGGATTATATGACCTTTATTTTTAATTTTTCGTTTCAACTCCCTTTAATATCAGGATAAAAGAACTATATAGTCTTGTTTCCTCAGGGTGGTCCCATAACAGGTTTGACTGAAGTATACAGCCTCGTTCATTTGCGATATATTAGCTGAAATTGGTCGGAGAGAAAAAAATGGGTATCGCAGGAAACATTGTTTCCTATGTTTCTCTTCAGGATTTCTCTTCAAGAGTTAACAGGTCTTACCCGAGTATATATCTCATCTGAGTTAATATGTCTTACCTGAGTTAATGTGTTTTACCTGAGTTAATATATCTCACATGAGTTAATGTCTTACCTGAGTTAATAAATCTCATCTGAGTTAATCTCTTACCTGAGAAAGTATGTCTTACCTGAGTTAATATATCTCACCTGAGTTAATGTCTTACCTGAGAAAATATGTCATACTGTACCTGAGTTAATATATATCACCTGAGTTAATATGTCTTACCTCAGTTACTATGTCTTATCTCAGTTAATACATCTTACCAGAGGTGCAAATCAGAAAAAGGGTTCAAACTAGCTTATCATATAAGACACGAACATTGTTACCTAAAGGAATCATTTAGACCTTACACTGGTAGATATCGCATGTATTAAACAAGACAAAATATATTAATTACTACGAACTCGACACAGGCGGCTTTTAATGAAGGAAAGTTCTGTTCACATATTTCTCTCGAACTTTTATTTAGTGTCCGTATATGAGTCTAATTCGCTGTTTTGAATCAAGCCAGTTTGAAAACTTTTTTATTTTCATTATTTTTGAAGTCCAAAGCACAAAGACCATTCTTGCATTGGTTGGAAGGTTCGGGATGGTGGGAGCCTTCAGTGTCATGTTTCTGTACACGTCTGAGTTGTATCCCACCACAATGAGGTAGGTGTGTATCATTCATATACACTATATACGCAATAGCGAATTAAACAATGTTTTTGTGTTGCGAAGAAGTAGATGTAGTAGATGAGAGTTCTGCTGCATAGTTTCTTCCTGGATAATTTGATTGGTGGATATCGCTTCTGTGTTTAAAACAATTGACGCCGCTCGTAAATATTTATACTTGGAAATATCTTTGCAGGAGCGTGGGACTTGGTTCGTGCACCTTCTGGACACGTGTTGGTGGTCTGGTTGCACCACAGATAAACCTCCTGGTAAGGGTGATAATCCAGTGTGACACATAAATAGGTTAACTAATCGTTTTTACAGATTTTAGAAAAATATAACGTATACATTTTTTTATATGATGTAGTGAAGAAGTTTAAACAATGTGTTCCAAAGCGTGAGGAAATCGAATTCAGACCCCTAGTCAAAAATCACACAGATTGAGGGTCACGTGTCATCTGACGCACTGAACGCCCTTTGCAATCGTTGGGATATTCAGTAAGAAGCCAAGTATGCAAGTAAGGAAGAGTCACAAACGTCATGGAGTACAGCTCGAAATATCATGCAGCTAATCAAGATTTGTTTTTCCTTTAGTCAGTCTTCGTTGGTAGGAGAAAATACTGTTCTTACAGGAATTTGTTGTTATTTCGTCTTCGTCTTTTCGCCGAGTATGTTATTATGTCTCCGTCTTTTCGCAGGGTACCATCACATATACGCCGCTTCCGGTTATCATTTTTGGTGTACTCTCCATCATTGCGGCTTTTCTCGCATTGATACTTCCTGAAACGTTGAACAAAAAACTTCCCGATACTGTGGAGGATGCTGAGTCGTTGGGCTGGGGATGCTGCTGTGCTAGTGGAAAAGAGTATACACCCGATGAAGAAGAACCGAACAAGAAACAGGAAACTACCGAACTCTAAGAAACGGATAAACTGAATATACATGAAATAATGTCCATCTCGGGACAAGGCGCCTTGCCTACCATAATTCATTTTACCCCTTGTCACACTTGTCCATCATACATGCGCAAAATAGCTTCACCTCGCGCGTGAGATCTGCGAGTGACGTGGAGCACGAGTTACCGTACCCCCTCCTTCCTGTCTGGCTCTAGGAAAGAATCAGAAAGGCCATAGCAAATGCCCTTCTCCAGTTAAGACAAGATTTAGACTCGGCTGCCTCACAATTTTCTCATGTCGAACCTAATGTTCACGTTTTTAGACATATATTATATAAGCTATATTGTTACCTGCTACAGTCCGCAGGTACGGCCCATGCATCATGTAAGCACACACGAGAGAAGCCGCCTTGATACATCATTGAAAGATTTACATCTCCGTAAGAAATCACTCGAATGGATGGTGTCTGCTCCCTCCCAGTGACACTTGGAAAAGGTATATTCAGTCATACGATAGATTGCTACGACAGTTTGAAACTATTTTTCCTGGGCGATAGTTTGCAGTGACAATTTGACAAGGTATATCGAACGACAGATTGCTGCGATAGTTCGAAACTGATTTATGGATGTGGTCTGTCTCCTTACAGTTACACTTTGAGGAGTTGTATTCTGTCGGGCGGCAGATTGCTGTGACAGTTTGAAACTTATTATTTTCTGAGCAACAATTTCCAGGGACAGTTTGATAACGTATCTATCTATCTGTAAGACGGCAGATTGATGCAACGGTTTGAAACTGTTTTACCTGGGTGACTGTTTGCTGTAACACTTTGACAAGGTATATTTTGTCGGACGACAGATTGGTGCGAGTTTGCAACTGTTTATATTAAGGAGGAATGTACGTGAATTCGAGTGTTAATTCAAGCCGGGTTGAAACTTCACATCTCTGTAAGAAATCAAAGGATGGATGGGGTCTGCTCTCCCTCCAGTGACACTTTGGGAAATTACATTTTGCCGAACGACAGATTGCTGGGACAGTTGAGTGTCTAAGAGCGCTCAGGGAAGAATGTACATCAATTGACTGTCAAAGCGCTGTTGGAGAGGAATTTACGTGAAGTCGAATGTCAAAGCGGTGTCCGGGGAGAATGTACGTAAAGTCCAGTGTCAAAGCGGTGTTAGGGAGGAATGAACTCCAGTGTCGAAGCGGGATTTGGACTTGGGTTAGTTGTGTTTCATAACTGACCGTTGCAGGTTCATTATACCTATCAAAATCATATAATTTCTCCATCAAAGTATACCTGTAGTCTAATACCGGAACGATGTTGGAGAGTGCTGTACATGTATGTGGAGGCGAGTGCCCAAACGGTCTCAGGGAAGAACGTACGTGAAGTCGCTTGTCAAAGCGGGTTTACGACTTAGGGTTAGGTATGTTTCATAACTATCACATTCAGGTTTATTTCAGCTATCAAAATTATATCTTCTCTCCAGCAAAGTGTATGTTTCAGTGGGGAATGTATATACGCGAAGAGGAGTGTCAAACAAAGCGGGCTTATAGGACTTAGGGTTAGGTAAGTTTCATAACTATCACGTTCAGGTTCACTTCAGCTATCAAAAACGTATTTCTCCACCAAAGTGTACCTGTAGTTGTGTGTCAAATTGGGGTTAGGGAGGAATGTACGTGAAGTCGAGTGTCAAGGTGGTGTTAAGTAGAAATTACATGACGGCCAGTGTCAAAACGGTATTAGCGAGTTATGTATGTTAATTCGAGTGTCCAAGTGTTGTTACAGAGAAAAGTACACGAAGTAGTGTTTCAAAGCGGTGTTTGGGAGGAATATTGTGAAGTTGAGTTCCAAAGCGGTGTTGAGGGGGAATGTACGTGGAGTCGAGTGCCAAAGCGGTGTTTGAGAGGAATATTGTGAAGTCGTGTGACGACTTGGGCTTAAGTATGTTTCCTAACTATCAGGTTTATTTCAGCTATCAAAATCATATAATTCCTCCCGCAAAGTGTATTTGTTAGGGCGAAATGTACATGAAGAACAGTGTCAAAGCGGTGTTAGGGAGGATCGTATGTGAAGTCGAACCTAAGATTGGCAAGAGAAAGTCTTTTTCTCTCCTTCACTTATCCATGGGCAAACTCAATTTTCCTCAGTATCATACTACTAAAATTCAACCTCATGGTAGGAACAAGGTAAAAATACTACGGGCATGCAATTTATAATAAGTCACAAGCTGAATTATAAATATTTTGACCTTATCAAAGTGTCGCTGCAGCTGTCGTCCGGGCTAAAACACCTTCAAACTGTCGCCCGACAAAACATAGCTTGTCTAAGTGTCGCTGCAAACTGTCGCACAGAAACGAGTTTCAAACTGTCGCAGCAATCTATCGTCCGACAGAATGTACCTTGTCAAAGTGTCGATACAAACAGTCGCCCAGTAAAAACAGTTTCAAACTGTCGCAGTAGTCTGTCGTCACACAGAATATATACTTTGTCAACGTGTCGTTACAAACTGTCGCCCAGTAAAAACAGTTTCAAACTGTCCCAGCAGTCTGTCGTCGGACAGAATATACTATGTCAATGTATCGCTGCAAATTGTCGCACAGGAAAAACAGTTCCAAACCGTCTCAGCAATCTGTCTTTCGACAGAATATACCTTGTCAAAGTGTCGCTGCAATCTGTCGACCAGGAAAAATAGTTCAAACTGTCCCAGCCAATCTGTCGTCCGACAAAATATACCTTCTCAAAGTGTCGCTGCAATCTGTGGTTCGAGAAAAATAGTTTCAAAGTGTCACATCAAACTGTCATTCACCTCAATATACCTTCTCTAAGTATCACGCCAAATTATGTCTTTTTCGTCCACAATGTTTTTGTTCAATTAAAACAGTAGCAAAATACAGGCTGTCAAACTGTCGCTGCAATATATCGCTCGGATAATACTTTCAAATTGTCGCGGCAATCTGTCGTCAGACAGAAAATATCTTGCCAAAGTATCGCTTCAAATTGTCGCCCACGAAAATCAGTTTCAAACTGTCGCAGGAATCTGTCGTCTCACAGAAGGTTCCTCTTCTAAGTGTCACTATCTTTCTATACTAAAAGTTAATAGTTCTAAACTGTCACTGGAAAATGTCGTCGGATAAGAGGAAAACTTTCCCAGCGCCATCCTTCTGGTGCTTTTGATTTGCGCATCATTCAATGCTAGATATACATGTCACCAGTGCTTCTACCATATAAACCAGCCTAGTTTCTCTCGTGTGTTCTTACATGAGGGAACGACAACAGGTAGCAACTGTCACTATATGTTCATAGTTTGTCGTAATGATATGACAAACTAATAGAGTATCAGCGTATATATCTGATGACATGGTAGATGAGAATCTTCGCTTTCTCACTCCATCCACTATTATAATGGTATTGATATTGACGGACTACCATCATTGTTAATCATTTGAAAATATAAAGGTCCCTACGAAGTAGGCTACCATCTGCAAATTGTCCGGTAGTCAGTGAGTGAGTCCATCCGAATCCTTTCGTCGGCAAAATAAGGAGAACCGTTGACATTAGAACCTTGATTTTTTCCATGAAGGTGCATTAGGGAACTGTTACCAGCAAGTTCTGAGCTGACCTATTTTTGATGACAATTTCTGGTGATTTTTGGTGAAAATCACTGGTGATTCTGACTTGGGATATGCCCATCTTAATATAGGCAGGATTTCAACTTGGGGCGGGGGGATTTCCAAGAGCTCAGTGCGCGCGTCGGAGTCCTAACGCCTACCCTACTTCGTAGGTCCTGTGACGTTAGTCACACTGCCATGTTTATATAATATTCACAATAAAATTATACTAACTCTTATGGATTTTTGTTGTCTAATATTTTCAGGCATGGCGGAAGCATTTTCGGACTGGAAGGACTAGTATCCTTGCACTTTAGGCGAGTGTCCAGTGTCCGCTTTAGTCCCAGAAGATCTAGGATCGGAGATGGTTGAAAACGCGTTCTGGTCAATTGTCGATGAATAAAATCGCAAATCATCACTCAGTTATGTCACATTTTTTTTTCTGTGGGAATTGTTTTGAAAATCTAGGCGTTCATTTAGATATCTGAGATTTATATATACATATTGAAATTACGAGTAAACGTCAGAGTTTAAGATACAGGTTTGAAAAAGGTAAATATGCCAACAATCACATTACTCTAATGCACATTTTTGCTTTAATAAGCACAGTGCTGAATCGACACGGGTGATTATAGGCGAAGGCGGCAGTACATGTGTCGTGTTTCAGTTAAATGTATGCAGGATGACGTTTGTTTGTAATCAGATAAACGCGACAAAGGTAAAACGAGGCAACAAACGATTGTATGTAAAATATGGTGACAGTCCATTGTAGCTAACATTTTTGGGGGGCAACAGTGCATTTGACGATTTATTGGGTCCCATCATGTTCCTTCTTCGCATGAGTACATGAGCCCTGTAATATGTAATTAGTAACGCATGGAGATATTCAAGACCTGCTTTTCGAGTCGATACTCTCATCGAAGATAAACTGTACGAGACGTTCCGAATGATTAATAAAGTTCTCGGGCATTGACTAGTAGCCTCCACTACGAGGTTCACGTTAGTTCGAGTTGACTGTATTTTTGACCTATAACTAACTGTAACATGGTCCACGGGTAATACAATGAACTGTTACGATCCTAGACAGACACAAATAAACACATATTCATTCATATTTTGTATTAAACCTACCTGGCCGGGGGGGGGGGGCACTTTCCCCCCCCCATACCCCTCCCCCCCGCCCCTTGCTCCTATCTCCGGAACGACAAAAATTTGAGAGCTGACACTCCGTGACTTTTTCGATTATCATATTGGGGTCATTTTGAGCTTATTTGCATGACCCCCCGAGCAGTAGATCATGGGTAAATTCAAAATGGCGGCCATGTGTGGTAGCAGAAAAGTGACATTTTCGTCATATTTCTTCAAATTTTTTGCTTTTCTGTATGGAAAAGTGGATGAAAACTATTTTGTTTCATAACAGATTATTATTTACTAATCTATCATGCAGTTTTTGCGAAGAAAAAACAAAAATAAAAAATTCGAAAATTCTGACTGAAAAATCGTCAAAAAATGCTCTTTTTAAAAATGACGTCACAGTGACGTCATCATGGCGGCCATCTTTTTTTTCTTTTTACATTTTCTTGTAGCGCTTGACTCAAAGATATAGTGTGGTAAGTTTCAGCCCTCTAGCCTTAGTGATAGCGAAAATATATAGGGGGGGGGGGCACTTTCCGCCCCTCCCCAGGCTGCGGTACACCCTAAATCGCCCAGGCCAGATAGGGTTAAATATACATGAAGTATATGAAAATCGAGAGATAATTTTACTAGTAATATATCAGACATATAAGTTCACATAAATCAACTGGAACATCGCCACAAAATATGTAAAAACTTTGTTCGGTTCCAATAGAAATATCCCGACATTTGGTATCGATACAGTGCGATATTGATTAAAAAAGAACTGAACACCAACAACCATACCTTTCATTCAAGGGCAAAAAATCTGCCATTTTAGGGTAATGATGCATACGTCTGGTTCAAATCACACTGCATTTGAAAACGAAAATAGCAGAATGCAAAAAATCTGCATTTTTTGACACATGTGTTGTTGCCATAACATATAATTAACTTTATCGATTAAGTAGCGTGATATGGACTAGATCTAATACCGGGTACGCGGTTTCTTTTGAAAACACGAAGAACTCCACGCCCTGGGCTATTATTGGAGGGGATCCATGGCTAGATAAAAAATTGTTTATCTCACCTAATTATGATTAATATTGTTGATAACGACGCAAGTTATCATACAAACGACAAATGACAAGAAAATGCCATTCGTCCTCGGGGACATTAACAAGGCTGACACAGCCTTTTCTCTGGTGGTACATCCTTCTATCTTCCGCGCTCTATTTCTAAAGAGTGACAACTTAAACGAAGACAAGTCACAGATTTTCTATGATGTTTGTGCAGTCTAAAAAAGAGACGTTTGAAATTCTCTTTCAGAACAGTCATCACTTTTCTTGAAATTATATTTGTTTTAATTTTGAGTCCCGAAAGAGAGAGATTGGAGAGAGTCAGAAGAGAGAGGTTGGAGAGACTCGGCTACGATCCACTAAAATTTTCTCAAAGGACCATGTATATGTTTAGATGGGTAAATGACCCCAGAACAGGTGCGGTAGAAGTGCCAAAAATAAAATATTGCATATACAAGAAATTGTTCAGTTGGCATGAAGTACAATATTATATTTTATACTCAGAAAAGTGTCAAGGCACCGAGTCTCATCATTCTCGAATGGCAGGGCCGTGAAGTAGAGCATTCGTGCAAAATCGCCATTTTTGAGGCAAAATATTTCTTTCTATAAACATATGAAGATAAACGATAACCAGAACCAGCTTCATAAAGCATACTCGCTGTTCCAATATGCTGTTGTAGACCAAATCTGGTTCTGCTTATCGTTTATCTTCACGTGTTACAGAGAACAATTTTCACTTCAGAATCAACTATTTTGCACGAATGCACTACTTCATTGCCCTGTTACTCGAGAATGATGCGACTTAGTGCCTTGAAATTTTTCTGACTATACAATATAATAGTGTACTTCATGCCAATTGAACAATTTCTCGTAGTAGAAGTATTTTATTTTGGTACTCTGTATTGCACCTGACCTGGGGCCATCTAAAGACACAAGGTCAACTTGAGAGGATTTTTTCACTCAAGTTCTTGAGTGGGATGAATTTGCACTTTTACTTGATTGAAATTTCATCCAATTTTTTAGAGAGTAAGAAATTAACCGTACACGCATGACTAAACAGGCGTGCAGGTTAGTCGTTCTTTCTCACTGGTAACGATATCGTCAATACTTGAAAGTAAATATCCTTTATCGCGAGTTTATGGAAGGCAAACGCCACCAAAAATACAATCCAATGAACATGCTATTGTTAAACAATATATTGAGCGAAAAAAAGAATCTCCCCACAGCGCATGTCACCAATAGAGAGGTTTTTCACGTAGCTATGACGTTATCGGACACCGCGTCGGCATTCGCGACTGCGCGGCCTATTCTGTTGAAGTCAAAGTACCTCGCGCATTAATGGTGCAGGGATTTTACAGCTCTCAGATGTAAATCGTGATCCGCCGCACGTGAGGCACACCACATGCTACAGAATGTGTTTCCGCTTACATAGTCCTCGTTGTATTTTTCCCTTATCAGGAGATAAAATATATATCCAAATGAAATGGATATTCTCTTGATTCTACCCGCTAAGGATCTCTTCTAATTTGAGGTGATTCTCCTGGTTTTGCGTCCAAAGCGGATCTCCATGGTAACGGAAGTCATACAGCTGACATGCTCTGTTCGGAGTTTCCGCGTGATTCTATGCTTTCAATTGGATGCCAATCAGTCCTATCAGTGCGCAACAAGGTACTAATGTCCTACATTATCCGAGGCCGTCGTCGGTTGAAACCGACCGAATAACTCCTTCAGTTTTGCACATGAGCGAGCTACTTTTCACATGCCCGTCCCATGTAAACGGCGGAAATAATATCAGGATCATTCTTCTAAACGATAGTGTAACTGCGATATAATGCAGATTTGAATAGCAATCGAATTTTCCACAAACATGATGTCACCTACACCTTTTTTTATTATTATTTAGTCATTTGATTTTGGATTTTTTTTTAATAATTATTATTATATATTTTTTTCCTCTATGTAATATTTAACTACATTATTTAATATTTAACAACAGTCTACATTTATTTTACCTAAATTTAGCTTGTCTACACCTTTTTTATTATTATTTAGTCATTTTATTTGTTTTTGTTTGCTTTTGGTTTTTTTTTGGTTTCTTTTTATTATTATAATTTTTGTATTAGTTATCTACAATCTACCATTGTTTTAAGTAATTTTCAGCTAGTCTACGTTGATTTTTATGTAATATTTGAGTCCAGCCTACAATTGTTTTATGTATATTTAATTATTTTATGTAATACTAGTATTTAATTACAGTGAGAAATGGTTTTAGTGAAATATTTAAGTACACTTGTTTTAAGAATCTACTTTATTATCATTGTCATTGTTATTAGTTGTCTTAATCGTCGGTGATATTAGCCTTTGGCTAGCGTTCTTTGTATTTCAAAGCTGACGTTAAATAAATATCGTATCTTATCTTATCTTATCTTATGTCACTTCCGGGGGTGTGCTGCTCGGACGGGAATCATGTCCGAAAATCTGGCTGGTGGCTGGGGTATTACTATGCCCCAGTGAGGTGGCTGTTGACGAAATTAGAGAAATATCGAGGAATCGTATGAATTGAAATATTTTTAATAAATAATAATCCTTTATTGTTATAATAGTGTGAAGACACCGGACTTAAAAGTAGTGTTTTTTCCCCCTGAAATATGTAAAGTAATAAATCATTGATCCCTGCATGAGTGAGGAAAACAGGCACTATGTAATGAGTTATTTTTATAATAATTAAATAAATCATCAGTCTGCGTGGGCCTTACATGTAGTCCCTTAATACGGTGGCTTATTGGTGCCATATTATAAAACGTCTAATTTTCTATATGAAACGTCGTATTATCTGTAATCTCTTATTCTCTCCGGATTCAGCCGTTGATTTCGTAGCAAGATAGCGGCCTTTTGATTGGTCGTATATTGATCACAAGGTTCGAGAGGCGTGACGTATATTCAGGACTGATGTATCAGATAAAGACTCGGTGCGGTAAATAACCGAAGGGCAAATGTCCGAAGGGCAAATGACCTGAAGGGCAAACAAATGACATAGATCCTGGAATACACATTTCTCAAAAAATACACAAACATCCCGCAGCAAAAAATCCTTTCAGCCTCACAATAGCCATCCTCTGGGACATCACAGGTTAAATAAACGAGAAGTATTGACCAATGAAATCTCGAGTACCGCGACCATTAACAGCTTGGGTACATTTAAAAACTATCGGAATGTTCTAACTTAGACAAATCAACACCACTGGCCCTGCCAGTTTCTGACAATTGGTTCGCAAACTGAAAGAATTCCACCCAGGACATTAAAGCTTGAAATCTCCAATGCAATTTTCATAACATACTGTTCAGGAATACTGACAAATCTCAGTTTACAATAACATAAAACATATCCTGTCAACTTTAAAATGGACTATAGTCGCCCCACTGAAAAAATGGGATTAAATGCAGTCTAATGCCATTTGGTAATTAATAAACGGTCTCCCCTTATGTTCCGACGGTGGTGCCCTCTGTTCGTTTAACGTTTGACTGAAGTGGATGATATATGTTTAGCCACCATTTTTCATGGATCACAGGTTACCTGGTTACTGAATAGGCAAAAACCAATATCATATATCAAAATGTTCCCCAAACCTTGCTGAATATGAATATGACACCCATTTAAACAAACAATGTGAATTGGTGACTGTAATTACAGATACAAAGCATCTCGGCACTGTCAACAGAAGTCAATAGAGTCAACACACACTCTTGAAAGATGGTCCTAAAAACTGTATGAAATCACTGCTAAAACAAATACTATCGGTATGTCAGAAATGGAAATTAGAAAGAAAAGTATTTTTTGAGGATATTTTCTTCATACACTGTACATATAATGATATAACAGTCTCAGTCCAGATATTCCATGTCAGTCAGACATGGTGGCTATTCCTAACAATAGAATGTACATATATTGTTTGCAAAGCTCACCCCATGGACAGACCCGGTTTTATCAGCTGTGTAATTCCCCTTCCTCTGCTATCGTCACCGGAGTATTTCACACAGGAGTGCCTGGTCTTTCCAAAGCTTGGTTTTTTATGAAGCCAGATAAGTTGCAACTTGACCCATATCTGCAAGCCTGTCTTCAATACAAGTGGAGCCTTATGTCGGCAACGATTTGGTGTAAGACTCACGAAATATAATTGACAAAGGATCTGCTGCAAGTTGTATTGTCAGTCTTTTGTCCAGGATATTACCTATTCAATGGGAGGTCTTACACCAAAGCCTAGCCCTTATGTCTGACTGACATGCACTATCTGGACAAAGACTGTTCTATCAGCATATTTATTGTATATGAAAGTAAAATCATCTTTCAAAATACTTTCCTCTCTAATTTCCATTTCTAGAATAGTCTTTCTTAAGCAGTTATTTGATATATTTGTCAGGACCATCTTTCAAGAGTGTGTGTCTCTACTTTATTGACTTCTACTGGCAGTGCGAAGAAGCTTTGTTTCTGTAATTAGTTTCTCCAGTTTACATGGTTTGTTTAAAGGGGTATCATATTCACATTCACCAATATTCGCGAAACATTTTAGTATCGGTCACTAAATATATTGACTATTTATCAATCAGACCATCCGTGATTCTGTGAAAAATGATAGCTGATCATAAATCATCTCCATAATAAGCATGTTCATTCGTCCTGTCGTTCGTTCATTCGTCCTGTCGTTCGTTCGTTCATTCGTTCTGTCGTTCGTTCATTCGTCCTGTCGTTCGTTCATTCGTTCTGTCGTTCGTTCATTCGTTCTGTCGTTCGTTCATTCGTCCTGTCGTTCGTTCATTCGTTCTGTCGTTCGTTCATTCGTCCTGTCGTTCGTTCATTCGTCCTGTCGTTCGTTCATTCGTTCTGTCGTTCGTTCATTCGTTCTGTCGTTCGTTCATTCGTCCTGTCGTTCGTTCGTTCATTCGTTCTGTCGTTCGTTCATTCGTCCTGTCGTTCGTTCATTCGTCCTGTCGTTCGTTCATTCGTCCTGTCGTTCGTTGGCGAAGATGTTCGTTAATAGACAATAGTATGTGAATTTGACTTATGTAATTTTGGCGATGTTTGCCTTCGATTGTCATGCATGACCGGGAAAACAAAATAAAACGCATTAAATTACACATCTATCAAACTGGCCCAGTTTGATGATTGCATATACCAGGCTATAGTCGACCGAAAATATCAGTCTGCAGGTCAAGCTACGTTTGATAGTTTGCTGGCTAATGCAACAACCAACAAAATAACTTTATTTGATATTCGATTATCTTTTGAATTTGAAGGAATTTTGTTCCTTTTGGTAGCATTACTGGTGTAAGTACAAAGTACCATACGTGTGCTTCGATTCGTCATCTCAGTGGAACACATCAAGACTTCAAGATGGCGATCTCATTGGACAAGTTGCTATGGCATCTGGGACGACCAGGACGATACCAGAGTCTGGTCTGTTTACTGATTTGCTTCAATTATATCCAAGTAGCCTTCAATCATGTTTGTATGGCTTTCTTTGGCGCGCCCCCTCTTGCTTATCGCTGCGGACCGACAGAAGTGTTCAATCCTAACTCGTCCATGTATTCCGGTTACGAAAATGCAGACACAGAGTCTTGTTTGAGGTACGGAAGGTCGAATGCTAACGCTGCGAGTTGGTGCGCCGTCCGCGACAACTGCACATCATGTAACGTTAGCACCCCATTCGTCATGGAGGACAGAGAGTGGACAATAGTGGCACAGGTATGTTTGATATATCTCACCATAACTTACCTGTCTCCGATTGTTGATGTCCACTGTATATTCATAGCTTTGGTCGAAAGGCCACGTAACTTCGTCCGGACAGTATTGGGGTGGCTAAAAGAAAAAAGGAGAGAGAGAGAGAGAGCGCCCCCCCCCCCCAAAAACAACAAACAAACAGGGCATTTTACCCCCATTCCGGGATTTCTTCTTGGGCGGAAGGCCCTGAAATGCCACCAAGATAGCCGTGAGGTCCGAATTTACATGAAAGCCAAACAAATTCAATTGCTTTGAGTGACTCAGAACGCAAAAAGTCGGAAAGGGCATTTATGAAAGAGAGAAACACAGAAATACCAGGTTTTCAGTTTAGACCATTTCTTGAAAATGACAATAATTCGAATAAATATAAAAAGGGGGCATGGACAATGGAAACGAAATGTTTGGTATAATTATGTTATGTACTTCAACGTGCCCAAAATTGCAAATGTGGGGAGCGGAAAAATATGCTAAAAGCATATACGCGAACCTTTAACATTCACTCAAATATAGGGAGGGAGAGCATGGGCGTCGCTAGGATTTTTCAAAGGGGGTCGATTATCCTAGCACTTTAGGCGAGGGTCCAGGGGCCGCCTATAGCCCCGGAAGCTCCGGGGTCCTAGATCGCCGGAGATGCGTTCTAAGCGTTTTCCCGAAATTAAATCTGAACATAATGTATGCAGATTTAGGGTTATATTATACTGCTCTGGGACCTTAGATGGTCTGAGATGCATTCTGAGCGATTTCCAACAATTAGACTAAAACGTCATTTGTCAAATATCAGTATTATATTTTATTCTCTTGTCATCTTGAAAACACAATAATAATGCTTTGGGCCGATATACCTCGTAGGCTAACCCAGTGGCGTCGGAACGTAACTGAAAGTGGGGGACCACTAACACAGCCCAACAGGCAGGGGTCCAGGGGCCGCCTAGGCCCCGGAAGCTCCGGGGTCCTAGATTGCCGGAGATGCGTTCTGAAGGTTTTTCCGGAAATAAAACTGATCATACTGCATGCACATTTATGATTCTATTTTCACGATTTTTTTCTCGCAATTATAAGCATGCATCGATGTTGAAAACATCGCACCTCATGCCTTCATCCATTTGACGTTCTAGTTATATTTAAAACATACAAAACGATGACTTTTAGTTCTTGGGATGGAAACCAATATGCCTACAGATACGATTCATTCACACAAGGATAAAACAAGGAAATCCTCACAGCCCAACAGGCGAGGGTCCACGAGCCGTTTAGGCCCCAGAAGCTCCGAAATTCCAGATCTCCAGAGACGCGTTCTAAGAGTTTTCCCAGAAATAAATTCGAACGTAATGTATGCAGATTTATGGTTCTATTTTCACGTATGTTTCGAATTTATAAGCACTCATCGATATTGAAAAAATCATACTTCATGCCTGAATCCATTTGATATTTTAGTTATATTTATCACATAAAAGAAAACACTTACAAAACGATGACCTTTACATCATGGAACATTAGAACCAATATGATAGCGATTCATTTACACAAAGCTAAAATGAGCGATCCTCACAGTCTGACAGGCGAGGGTCCAGGGGCCGCCTAGGCCCTGGAAGCTCCGGGGTCTCCGGTTGCCGGAGATGCGTTTTAACCCGTTCTCCCGGAAACAAATCTGAACACAATGTATATAGATTTATGGTTCTATTTTCACATTTGTTTCGCATAAACCCGCATCGATATTGAAGAATATGCCGGACTCCATTTTAGTCCATGGGCCCAGACCAGAAATTCCACTTGTCGGTACCATCTAAGGAAACCAATCCTAGTTATGATTTTTTAATTGGTGTATATATATAGATCATATTTTGATGTGATAACCATTGCAGACTGGCAGCTTATTGGTAGTTTTCATCTCTGGAATGTACCCACCCTCCGCATAATGAAAGCGAAAAGGCAAACTCGGAAACATTCACTAATGATGCAATTGCTGTTTCCACATGGGGCTAGAATGAACTACAAACCACAAATACATGTCTGAAATGCTTTATTTATACCATCCCAATAATCCTTTCTGTCATTCCTGAAGGCAGAATTTGTTTTATGGCAGAAAGGGGCGAACAATAGGGCCTATCAAAATGTTGTTGATTATGTGATTTTCAGTACATTTTAATTTATAATATTGTCATACAAGTTCCCTGGGGAGTGCTACTGAACCGCAGTAGCCTACAACATGCACATGTTGTATGAGGAAAACATTTATGAACATTTTACAAGTTGTTACCACAGTTATAGGAATTGTCCTTCCCCTAACCTAGTTCCAACAAGCGTCCAAAAAGTGAAATTTATGTATAACCCAAATTTCACCACGCTACTATGGCATGTTTATGTACTATGTTTTACTCATGCATATTTGTAGCCATGAATGTATGTGATTGTGCCAAAACATTCACACCATGGATCAGTAGTCTAGTCTTCATCACTGTTATCAGCATCAGAGTCCTCGAGGTATAGTATAATAAATACTGGTCCTAGGAGGCCACACCTGCAATAACACTGGTGAAAACCCAGACTCCTACTTGCACGTTTTGTTTTCATGGTTGGGAGTCTGGGTTTCACCAGTGTTATTGCAGGTGTGGCCCCCTAGGACCAGTATTTATTATAAGGAGTCTGGGTTTTCACCAGTGTTATTGCAGGTGTGGCCCCCTAGGACCAGTATTTATTATACTATATGACTTGACTTCGTGTCTCGCTGGTTCAACACGTGTATCGAAGTTGACCTTTGGTCTTCTTTGATCCTTGTAGCAATTTCTGTGGAATTACCCAGACCCGACCATGATTGCCCGTGGTGAACTATACCTCCAGTCAAAACAGAAGACAATTATTACTGTCCTGCTAGACTTGCCTCCATTGTCATATTTCCGGTATATCTGTATGTGCTATACAAACCAGCAGATATCTAAAGCCGCATATACCGTTGTCTTGATAAGAGACCTCGGCCTCCATTGTCATATGGTTTATCTGCATGTGCTAAACAAACCAGCAGGTACTTTGTTCTTGCGCCATATTGCCCATATAATATCATCTCTTTACACGGCACAAAGCCACGGAGAGATATTCACTATACCCATAGACAATATGGCTAGACGGAAACTGGAGAAGAAAGCAAAAACCAGCTGTCAAATTTCTCGTTTTCTCAAACACAAAGAATATAATCTTGTGCACAGAAGGACGTTAGAAATCAATGCAGCTAATGCAGTATGAGTCTGACATACAAGTTAATTATACTGTGTCAGTCTGAATACTACATTATACATGTTTATTTTAATACATTCTGAGAGGTGCGATATACACTAATTCGCCTACACTGTACTGAACAGACAGCTGCGCTTTTAATACAGGCTCGCCAAATCGAGAAAATATATTTATCTCTGTCTCAATCAGCCTATACACTGGCTGTGCCACACTGATGGGTAAACTGACCGGAGCTTGAGCAAAAAGAGGGGATTGCAGCAAACAATGCAGCCCTGTGTGAGCGCCAAAATTATCCAATGAGATTCACCAAAGAGTGGACCAATCAGCGCACACCAGAAACATTTCTGTCCTATCAGAGAACACCTGCTAGGTATATAGCCTATACATTTGCCAATGCCCGGCCATCTCTTTACACGGCACAAAGCCACGGAGAGATATTCAGTACCCATAGACAATATGGCTAGACGGAAACTAAAGAAGAAGGCTATTACCAGCCGTCATTTTTCTCGCTTTCTCAAACACAAAGAATATAATCTTGTGCACAGAAGGACGAGCTGATAAAAACAATACCACCGTAATTCTTATAAAAAGGACTACATAGTGGAAGCGCAAAGACAGCTGTACGATGGTATACATTATACCGACATAAAATCCATGAATATGGAAAACACCATGAAAATGGTACGGTACTACAGACAGTCGCTAGGTTGAATGCTAGTGGAGTTCTTAGTCAGAGACTTTGAATTTTCTGCTGAAAGTTTCGACCAGGAAGCCTACACCATATCTCCTACCAATAATACATAAGGTAGAAGAGGCTATTAAAAAACTTGATCCTGTAAAACCTGAGCTACCTCAATGCGGGGCCCCTACTGAAAAACTAGGGCGCTACCTGGATTTCTTCTTATCCCCATAGTGTGGGAACGAGAAACCTACTCAGCCGATACTTCAGTATTCATCAATGAGATTGTACAACGTCGGATACCAACTGATACGTTACTTATTACGTATGACATTACCTCGTTATACACGAACCTCGGATTCAATGAAATCCTAGAAGCACTAAAAAGTGATCTGACTACCTATACGAAAACATGGATTATATATCCAAAAACCTCCCATCGATCTGTTGCTTGAAATAGCACGATTGATTCTTGAAAAGTATGAATCCAGGTTTCAGGACTAACACAAGCATATCAATCAGCTAATTGCCACATTCCCACACAAAGAAATGATTATATTACACAAACTTTTCGGGATGCTGGCTTCATACTACTACAGGCAAATAAAGCCGTAGCTGAGAGTTTCTTTGAGATGGCTAATAACGCACATACTCCATTGAAATTCACGTATGAAATATCTGAAAACGAGGTCAATTATCTAGACGTTGCCGTTTTCAAGGGGAAAAGATGTTCGACTGACTCAATACTTGATGTGAAATGCTAAACAAAGCCAACTGAAACCTACAAATACCTATACAGCAAATCAGCACATTACGGGAGAACTGAAAGATATGTATACGAAACTGCAATAATACTGCAGACTACATAGACTAGTCAGAATACTTCAAGCAAAAGCTTAAAATGAGAGGATACTCTACCTCGGAAATTACCGACAGAAACAAATACCTCAAGAGGAACGAGGGCATACAGAATAAGTCTGTACTGAAACGACGTATGCGTCATAACGACTTTCAATCCATACACGAAATGGCTGAAAGGGATCTTAAAGAAATACTGGATCACAAACAAACATGCCGAAAACTTTACCAGCTATAGGCGGGGTAAAAGCATCAGTGAAATACTGAAAAAATAAAAAATCTGACCATAACGGTCAATGCGTATAGGCTCCCTGATGAGGGTTTCGCTGGTCAGAAATAAGAATTTTCGACCTAAAATAACCCGAAACTTGCACCCACAGATACTAAACAATGAATACTAGGTATAACCTAGAAAACAAAACGGGCAAGTAGGAGTCTGGGTTTTCACCAGTGTTATTGCAGGTGTGGCCCCCTAGGACCAGTATTTATTATACAATACACTTATGACATTATAAAATACATTTATATACTTTCCAGTGTGCACAACCTGAAACATTTCTGGTGGGGCGAAAGATTATATCAAATTTGAGCTACATTGTAATTTTCATATATTCAGCCGCAATGTGCATTTCGGGGGTATGGGAAGGAAAAATTCTACAACTTTGTTGAAACCAGCTGGATGGTCCTCCTTTGTGCTTCCCTGCAAACAAGGTACATATGGGTAGCTGATCCATTAGGACTGTGGCACTCATATGGGACACACAACATTCCGTAAATAATGATAATAATAAATCCGCAAAATTTCACAAAATCCAGCGTGCAAATCAGCCGTTTGAATACCAAACTAAAGCATGTGCCTCAAGATGGGAAGTATGCTTGTTGTAACTGTGCAGATAACAATTCTGGATATCCGGAGCTGTTATTGAATGATATTACCTTCATGGGATGTGTCAGTAGTCCATTGTGTGATTTTCCCCAAAAAAGTCAATATCTCAGAATGGTAAAATGGTAAAAATGCAAAATATACACTAAGCTGCTCTTCTGGAACGGTTATCACATATTGAAATAATCATATAGTCCCTACCAGTAACTTAGTAGCCCTAAAGTTTGGTTTCCTCTGATGGTACCGATATATGCCTGGGCCCATGGACTATTTGACTTCCTGGTTTGACACAAACAAAACGGGCCTATAACACACAGTGTGTAAGCCTGTCCGCCTGTGATATATTTATGACGATGAAACTGTACGTCTTCCTGACGCAATCGTTGATGACACACAAAAACAATTGTCATCTTGACAACATTTCAAGGCGATAGGAAGACAAGCACAAGGGACCATCATGTGTTGGGGACAATTCTTGACCATAACTGAATAATCAATGTAATGGGAATAAAGTCAGACAAAAACAGCCATTACAGTGTCGCATGCTTTCACTCTAGCGATAGTGAGGTAAGAAAATATAACAAATTTTGTGAAAGGATGGAATATTTCGCCATATAATATCACTTTTATAAGTACATAAAAGACATATATTTATTCATGTATTAGTTCTCATTATTAATATGTAGAAATAAGCGTGTGATTTTCTTCCACGTTCTCAGCAGAGGTCGAAATGCAAAGCGCACTTATAACTGCTACTGTGCCCCTTTTCGATGTGACACAGTGCGCCTTTGTGAAGAGGTAGAAAATCGCGCTGTACGACTTTTCCACGTGCTACCCAATTTTCCATGCACAATATGGATGTTATTTGTGCACATATCACTCTCCTTCTGAAATATGAATCGTCCAACAAAGGAAAGACAGTAGTGACAACATCGATGCCCCTTTCAGGGCAAAGATGATTGCCCAAAAATTGCATGTCACGATGCCAGACACCAATTTCTCTTGTATTTTACACTCATTCTCCTCTTTTCCCCTGGCTAAAAGCAGGTATACACTATGGAGAAGATAACTAATTTGGATCTCCTCTACAGGTGCAATTATTGTGATTTCAGTTTGCTAGTGCCTTACATCACAACGAAACTTAATCATCTAATGTTTGGAACTGGCTACGACTTCCATGCATAACATGCAGATTTCATTGATCTAAACTTGGATTTTAGATGAAGTCAACGCATCCAGTCGGCATTTAAAATACGAAAACCTGTATACAAATTGCCTGTATAACTTGAGCAAGTACGTCGACACCCTAAGTTGTAATCGAGAAAACCACTGGATTGACAAGTACGGTACATTCCGAACTTGGAATTTAAGATAGAAGGCAATTTATACCCGAAAATGTATGCTTTTACAATCCAAATTAAACATTTTACAAAGGTGAAAATTCAAGATTCAAAATTGTGCCAATATATCGAGATTGGCACGAAGTACGGCAATTTCCGAATTTGCTTCTGCAAGATATGAAAAAAATGTACCGGTAAATATAAATCATGTAATTAAATTTTCATCCGGCGACACCGAAATTGAGAGAACACATTCCGTTCCGCACAACATATAAAAAAAATAATTAAAATTACCTGTGGATGCAGTTTTTTACATGCACGAAGAAATTACGAAATATAACATTTTCGCCAATACCGGCATATAGAAATATTGAGATTGGCAAGAAATACGGTACAGTATATCCTGAATCTGGTGTTGCAGGATATTAAACAAAAATGTAAATTTATACATGTTTTAACAGGTAGAATTTGCGAGGACGCCCAAAATAAATATGCATTCATCAAAAGATGAAAATACATATACCCGTAAATTTAAACCTTCGATATTACTATGGCGCACCACCCAAAGGATGTGATTGGAGCTAGGAACATATGAAAAATATGACCTATGGAAAAAAATAGATTTTGATACAAATGTATACTCCAAGCCAGCGAGTATCGTGATTTTCAGATAAGGCCGTGAATTGGTGTATACTTTCGTGCAGTTCGAAGACGTTGGACCGAACAGAAAACATATTAAGAGTGCAAAGTCATACCCATGCAGGGTTAGTGTTATGCTTTGTCTCAATAGATTGATCAAGTTCCAAGAGATTGTTCAAGTATGTAGCTGCGGACCGGGGCAAGTTCTGTTATGTTCGAATGTAAATGAATATATTTACAGAGAGAATTAGACGTCTTCACCTAAAATCAGCGATTTTGCAGTAATACTTCAGGGCCCTGTCCTTCGAGAACCGTGATACTCAATGTCTTGGAATTATTCTGTGCATAACAAAATGTGGATCTTTATGCCAGTCAAAATGTTTCTTTAATAGGTAATATTTTATTTTTGGGAAGGATTATTTTTGGCACCTCAAACTGGGGACGATTTCTGGCTCGAATGTACTGCGTCCTCAACGTCAATATTTCGTACATACTGAGACATTGGCAAGGAATACAATTTGTAAAAAAAAAACTGGGACTGAAAGTGTTGCCCCTGTCGACACACTTAAAGTATGGCAAGCCAAAGTGCTTTTTATTCCGAAATTGAATTCCCGATATCGGAAATTCTAATTTTCGATATCAGAAATAGAATTTCTGATATCGGGAATTCAATTTCCGATATATTGGAAATAGAATTTCCCATATCAGAAATTGTCACTGACTTTCCGATATCGAAAATGAAAGCTCTGGAAGCTTTACGAAAACTAGAATTGCAATTTCCGATATCGGTACGATTCCGTACGATGCTTCAGTATGTACGTCCCTGTGCCGCTGGAGGTTGCAACTCCATTTGGTAAAAAAGTTACATTTATGGCAGTGAAATACATGTATGTTAGGCTTTGCGGATTTCTTCGTGGATCTTCCGCGGACTGGTTGTGGGCCTACGAATATTTCTTGGAATGATTCTTCCTCTGGTATTCTTAAAACAATTTAAAAACTATAAGACATAGAAAATGAAACGGATCATGGCGCCGTAGTGTGGGTTCTGAGATATGAAACCCACTGGAATAATTAAGTCATCATTCGGCCCTACACATGAACACTAGTATCAGTGCCGATTAGACATTGCTATAGTATATGTGCACAGTAATTGCACTTCGCTTTTTACTATGCACGCCAAAAATGCGCACAGGAACTCATCAAAAACTCGCACAGTCGAAGAAATCCCCTCGACAAAAATACGGACAGTCTCATTTCAGGACATGAACATTTGTTCCTAAATATTCGCCACTTTATACTTATATTTATCTCCTCCGTACCAGTCATATTTGATTAACTACCATTCTAGTTTTTTATAATATACAGACCAAAATGTGAAATCCTATACCACAAGAACAATCAACTTCTTCATTGTAAAATTCGACAGAGTTTTGATAAATTTCTAACATGAACACGATTATGATGAAAACGAGATGATCTATGGAGTTGAATTTGACACAGGATCTGCCAAAATAAATCTAGAACATTATATCATTCAGTTTCTTCCATAAAGTGACGTGTAACACGCAGAAAATTGTAAAATGCTCAACCTCCATCTCAGCACACGTGTCGACTCGGTGCGATCACGTCAAAAATGGGCACAGATGGCTCGTCATAAATAAATCCCAGCCGGACAGGGTTATACACTGTGTAACACACCACTACACGTCCTGGCACTCTATCTGTAATTTTTATGTGGGGGCGTGGCCAGTTAGGGATGTTGAATAGTGGGTGGCCCAAATATATTCGGGTCCCCCTAAATCAAAAGTGAGGGGGGGGGGGGGCCTTGGCCCCTCCGCTTCCGACGCCACTTTAACCATGTTAAAATGATTTAAACTAAACATCATCACATCACTTTACGATCCATATGTCATTTCATGACTGTGAACATTAAACTTTTGCTGAAAATATCACAATAATATTGTGTAGAATATCAAACTGTGTATCTCGTGGCCATGGTGAAATACTGACTAGAAAAATGAAACTAATATCACTTATTAAAACGTGGCCATGGTAAAATACTGACTAGAAAAAAATTAAACCGATATATTTTCAAGAAATGAAATATCACGAATGTAGTATAGCCTTCAGCAAAGCTTATACATAAACAGCTTTCAGTTTATTGCCCGTTTTGCACTTCGCCAACGGTAGACCGAGGCTGCCGATGCTTCATTATCGAATCCACACGCATCGAACAGAAGGGAAAAAACAACACACGAGTTAGTGTTAATGATTAATTGAATAGTAAATTCGCCTGCTTTATCCGTCGAGGTTCCCCTGCTGTATCTATCGAGGGTGGAGTCTCATGAACAGAGCTACAGCTCTTTCATAATCCACTTTATGACCATCAAACGGAAAGTCGTGGTAAACCGATTGTTGAGCGAACTGACGCGTCACTACTGGAACGGAGCATGCTTACGAGCCTGGAGACGGACATTTTTTATTTCTTTCTTTTCCCTTTTGCTTTTTTGTTTAGTTTGTGTTGTTTTACGACGCCCCTGGAGAGACGAGATTTGATCTGTCTCTCCCGGTGGATAAGAACAGCAATGGTGCGTATTGAAATGCGGACAACAGGTGATGTCTGGCGTCACCCTGTATGACCTGACCTAAATCAAGTGCAGGCCAGGCAGTGCAATCAATTGAGCGGAGAGACAATCTTATCTAATCAGCACATCTCCAAAACAGACTGAAATAAAAACTGTACTACTCATAAAAAAGTATTGCTCACAATAACTACAGGATTGGTCATAGACTGAGCTAGGTTTGCTAAGTAAAGAAAGGAACACCGAAATACCAGGTTTGCAGTTTAGGTCATTTATTGAAAATGACAAAGATCCAAATAAATATAAAAAGGGGGCATGGACAATGGAAACGAAATGTTTAGGTATAAATATGTTATGTAATTCAACATGCCCCAAATTGAAAATAGCAAAGGTGGGGAGCGGAAAAAGGACACCGATAACTGGTCGCTGTCATCATCCCACCCGAAGTCTCTGGCCAATCCTTTACAATGAGAGATTAAAATGATAACAAGAGGAACAACCAATGGGGGGGAAATGAAAGTACCTACATGGTTTGGATGATGGGAACGAGAACAGGCAAATACTGACCTCGTATTTATGTTGGATCCTGAAAGCACAAATAAGAACCTTTCAAACAATAATAAAATTGAGAAACATTTGAAGGTACATAGTTGCCTTCAATGAAAAATGCACCGATAGACAGAGAAAATGTGTACAAACAAGAGCAGGCAATTAATACAACTACTTTGTGTATCCAACTTTATGCAGGAAACAGGCAATTACTGAAATCCTGCACACAAAAAATACTTAGATATGTTTTAGAAATGACTACATAGATCAACATATTTCAAGGAATTATAGTAATATCAAACGAATGGCGAACTAACATTGAAACACAATGTCTGAGTGATCCAAGACTTAGTAGATAATAACAGGTAGGACAAGGGTTGTAGTAACTATGGTATGCATATATACGTTTGTGATAAACGTCACAAAAATTGTCCACTATATAACTGTTAATAATACGTTATTAATAATCTGATAGGATTTTTGTTCAGTGTATTCAGGGGAAGAGTACAATTACAGTTGGGGATGGGAAAAATGTTAGAGTTGTGTCCCTTGCTTTAGATTATCTACCCTGGCGTCACTCGGCCAGACAGATTGACAGATGGCTACTTATTGCTTGTCCTCAGATTTTCGTGAGTCTGGGGGCAAGGTACGAGTCGATCGACTGGCACAGGAGCAGGGGATATACCCCTGTTGGGGGGTGGGGGGCGGGTGTCATCGTGAAGCGCTCATCGAAGCCGATCGCGTGATACAAAAATAGGATTGTCCTGGAACAATAAAATTCGAGGTAGACTTTGTATGGAGCTTTCCACCTGACTATACACACTCCACCCTCAATAGACCCTCAACATGTAATGTCCAGGCGCACCTCATGGGGTGCCCATCTCAGGACGCTATAAAAATCCCACAATTTGGCCCACCTATTCATTTGTGGGCCTCAAAAGCATGGTGTCCACATCAGGATGACGGAGCATCTCGTACGTGCTTTTCTCAGCCTGACTCTCGAGAGCTCCCTCTGCGTGTATGATAAGTGTGTGAAGGTCATGCGGATTATTGGGAATGGGACTTTCATCGTGTTTCTGATTATATTTACAGTTCGATCTAGTATGTGACCGGAGATACCTGGTGAGCCTAGCTTCGTCCATCTATTTCATAGGCGTCATGGTCGGAGGCTTGTTCTTTGGATTTTTCGCCGACACCTTTGGAAGACTTCCGGTCCTGATCGCCACTCTGTACCTACCCACTTGTGTTGGTATCGGTCTTTATTTCACCGACTCTTACGTCCTCTTCGTTATCCTTAGGTTCATCATGGGATTTCTTATTCAGGTGAGTTCGACTTCCGGTTTCATTTTCTGTTCGTGATAATTTCATTTGCTTACCGGTAACAAACAATTAAATTGATCGCTATTTCCGAGGGGAGGTTATCTCCCCTAATACCTGCTCAATATCCTTATATCGTGGTCATAAACGTTTCTGGTGTTTCACGAGCCGTTTCGTTCCCATGATTTACCACAACGCTTACCGGAAAATCCAAGGCAAAAAGCAACAATTTAGACTAGATTTTCTGGATTCGAGTACGAGGGGAACTGTGTCAGGTGCATCATCAATTTGAATCGAATGGGCGATAAATATCCGGAACAATCGACAAGGTCCAGGAAGATGGACCAGAAGATTTGCAAAAAAGGGAAGTTTAATGTCACAATCACTGCATATTTAGGTCAAGTCCTCTAAACAATAACGGTAAAATTTCAAAACATTGGAGTATTCCCCAACAATTTATCTCAATGTTTCACATTATAAAGCTGTTTCTTCGCGTATTTTCACCAGGGGTTGCAGATAGTCATGGTTAGCTTGGTAATGGAGTATTTTTCGCCCAAGATCCGTGTGGTCGCAGCCTGTATTCTGGAGGTGTTTTGGGGTATCGGGGTGTTCATGTTAGCGTTGATTGCCTTCCTCATCCGGGACTGGCGTTATATGCAACTATGTATCTCTCTCGCAACCTTGCTCACCATCTTCTATGTCTGGTAAGTATTTGACATTGACCTCTCGAGGAGTACGCCCCACATTCGCTCATTACATTGACCTTGAGAGTGTTCGCATGCCAAACAGACCATTTAATTGACTATAGATTCAGGAGTTAAACATGTAAACATTTATCTGTGAAGATTTTCAAGCTGGGGACCTTCAGGAGTACCTAATTAACTGACCTTGGAATCTAGACCTTTAAAGTACTTAACCCTATCAGACCAGGGATGTTATGGGGGCCTACCTGTGGGGCCATCCCCCCTACCCCAATACTTTCTTACCCCTTGACCTAGACAACTGAAACTTACCACATTCTACATTACAGTGACGTCATTTTCCCAGAAAGCATTTTTCGATTTGATTTCTCGACCTTTTTATACGCCCGCCAAAAGGCGGACGTATTATATGATGGCGGTTTCCGTCCGTCCGTCCGTGTGTCCGTCCGTCCCTCGTGTCCGGTCTATATCTGGCACAGTTTTCTATCTACAGTTCTAATTTTTGGTGGGTGGATACCCTACGGGGAGACGATGTGTCGTACACCAAAATCAAGGTTGAGGTCAGAGGTCAAAGGTCACTGGCCTCAAAAACAGGAAAGCACTGAAGTGTTCGTGTCCGGTCTATATCTGTAAACGTTTTCTATCCACAGTTGCAATTTTTTGTGAGTGGATACACTAGGTGGAGACGATGTGTCGCATACCAAAATTGAGGTCGAGGTCAGAGGTCAAAGGTCACTGTTGCCTAAAATCAAGAAATCATTGATCATTGATAGTTTTCTATCTACAGTTCTAATTTTTGGTGAGTGGATGCCCTAGGGGGGAATGATGTGTTGCATACCAAATGTAGGTCGAGGTCAGAGGTCAAAGGTCAGTGTGACCGAAAAATCATGAAATCATTAAAAATTTCAATTTTTTTGTGAGTGGATTCAATAGGGGGTAATGAAGTATCGCATACCAAAATATAGGTCAAGGTCGAAGGTCAAAGGTCACTGTGACCCCAAAATCAGGAAATTATTAAAAATAACATTTTTTTGTGTCCGTAGATAGGGGCCTACATTAGTGGGACACGAAGTGTCACCTACCAAAATGTAGGTCAAAGTCAAGGTCACTGTGACCCCAAAATCGTGAAAATGTTAAAAATCATGATTGTTTGAGTCCATTGCGAAATTACAGGGAGCCGTTTTGTCATGTACCAAATTTAGGTCCAGGTCAATAGACAAGGTCACTGTGACCCCAGAATCAAGGTCAAGGATCATTGTGGCCTAAAAATCAGGAAATCATTAAAAATGACTAATTGTTTGTGAGTGGATTCAATAGGGGGAAATGAAGATTCGCATACCAAAAATTAGGTCAAGGTCAAAGTTCACTGTGACCCCAAAATCAGGAAATTATTAAAAATCATGATTATTTGTGTCCATTGAGAAATTACGGAGAGACAGTTTGTCAAGTACCAAAATTTAGGTCACGGTCAAAAATGTGGGTCACTGTGACCCCCAAAATCATGAAATTCATAAAAATCATGATTTGTTGTGTCCATTGAATGATACATTGAGGGAAGACGATGTGTCGTGTACCAAAATTTAGGTCAAGGTAACTGTGACCCCAAAATCAAGAAATCATTAAAAGTCACATTTTCATATGCCTGTCGGAGACGAAGTCGTGTAATGCGATGTTGCGTTCTGTCCATTCATCCATTAACATTTGTTGTCCATGCGATATCTCTAGTTTCAAGGTATGTATTGGTACCAAACTTTGAGTATTCCTTACTCGAATGGCAAAGAGGAGCCATACATTTTGAGATCAATTTGTCAAAGGTCAAGGTCACAGTCCCCCAAAACTGAATCAAGTTTAGCTGACTCTATGTGTTGTATGTAGGTTGGAATATTCAGAGTTCTCTCCCATACATGTACACGGCATTTGTCCTATGGAGTTGTCTCCCATATTTGAAACCAGTACATGTAGTTAAGCTGTTGTGAAATTAAAACCATACATTTACTAATTTAGCGGGGAGAGGGGTCCTTTATGAACTTGATGCCTGTTTATTAATTCAAGAACAAATATTTACTTTATCAGTTTTTTCTTCCTTCATCAGGACTGCACAAATTGAAAATTCTGCTTAACCCCAAAATGGGTTACGCTAACATTTTTTGGGTGACTCTTCTCTGAATTGCATAACCCATCACTATTGTATACAGATTAATATCTGTAATTCAAGTGAACTGAAAATGGGTTACGCATAATGGAAATTGCGTAACCAAACCTATTGTTCGCGCAATTTGTGCAGCCCTGTTCATGAAAAATTCTCTCGCCTGAAAGGAATTCATTTGCAGGAAAACTACTATTTTCTTGTGTTTGACTATTGTCGATTTCAGTATTGGATATGTGAGCTCTTGACTCTTGATTCAAGGTCAACTTGTTACCAAGAGTTAAGCTCATTTTAGTTTATCATTCAGTCCAAGATGTGATATATGTTACATTGTCGGAAGCACGAAATTGTAGACCTTTCTCTGGATTGATAGCTACCAATTGGAATCAAGGCTAGTAAACAACCTTAGTAGTAGATGCGCCCTTGTGTCGGTGGACCAATCAGAATTGAGAACGAAAGTAGGTCAAGTATGACGCGTTTGACGTCATTCTGTGACGTAATTAGGGCGTGGTTGTAAGAAACCGGAAAAACCGGTTTTAAGAAACCGGTTAAACCGGTTTAACCGGTCCTAAGAAACCGGAAAAACCGGTTTTGTGACGTAATTAGGGCGTGGTTGTAAGAAACCGGAAAAACCGGTTTTAAGAAACCGGAAAAACCGGTTTAACTGGTCGTAAGAAACCGGAAAAACCGGTTTTGTGACGTAATTAAGGCGTGGTCGTAAGAAACCGGAAAAACCGGTTTAACCGGTTAAACCGGTCCTAAGAAACCGGTTATACCGGTTTTGTGACGTAATTAGGGCGTGGTTGTAAGAAACCGGTAAAACCGGTTTAAGCGGTCCTAAGAAACCGGTTATACCGGTTTTGTGACGTAATTAGGGCGTGGTCGTAAGAAACCGGTCAAACCGGTTTAACTGGTCGTAAGAAACCGGTAAAACCGGTTTAAGCCCCTTTGTTAGCAGTAATGTCTATTTTTAGCTGTTCCTTTGTTAAATAACAATAAAAACATCACGTGACCCTTAGACGGTTAATAGGATAAAAGGCGAGAGTTTTCGAACTCAGCTATCAACCACTTCTCGACGAACTCACTTGTGTATACGTTCCCGCAGCAAAGCATGATTCCTCTGGCTTACAACGTGTGTGCGGAAATCTTCGGTGAAAATGGTACGGCAAGACTACGTATTATCAGACACGGAGATGTAGCGGACTCTGAGTTCGTAAAGTGTATAACGATGACCACTAAGGCTTGGGACAATGTAAAGTTCTACGCCTCTACGATAGATGTGTTCGTCAACCGTAATAAGCAGACGCATGAACCGCTGTACTTAGACGATGACGTTTACCTCAGTCACAACGTGTATCAAGGTAAATCCCATATACATTTAAGGAGGTGGAGAAAATGCGACTACAACAAGAAAGTCTACCCGACAAAGGTGGGCATCACATTAAACTCTGTCTTGTGGAGTGCTCTGAAAGCCAAAACTCCAGACATCGACTGCGAGTTGAAAGAAATGACGTCTACTATTCAAGCCTGTGATGCAGGAGCTTTCGACGATTATGACATGGTCAATCCTCGGCCCACACGTATGGTCAATCGTAGGAAACAATTTCTACAGCACGCTATAAAGAAGGCGTACATAGAAGAGATTGTATCCATGATCGGAGAGATAACGCGTGAACGATGCGCAGGGTGTGAAATAGACGATCCATCCCAAGATCACCACGATTGCTTGATGATCGACCCCGACGAAATGGCTGACGTGTACTTCGAGGAAGGTCTACAGCGTATTGATGAAAAGGCGGTCATGAAAAACTTTGAAGCCATCATCCAAGGCCAGACGGCAGTGAATGTACACCCCGTGTACCTGATGAAGTATCAGTGCGAAGTCTGGCGTAGCACTGAACCAAAGACTGATGAGTGGAAACGAGATCTCCTGGACAGTATTAAAACGAAACCCATGGAATACCTGTGAGGAACACACGGTTTGAACAATGAACTCTGACTATTACGAACGAATGTTTAAATTCTCGATTTGTCAGCACTAATCCTTATACATGTACACCTCATCTCTTCTCTCTACACTTCAATATACGTATGATAACTTATACAATGTGTTGTGTTGCTCAATTATTATTATTTATATATATTTGGCTTCCCAAAATTCATAAATCCGAACAAATCAAAAAGGCTATCAGTGAACAAAAGTCTGAATATATAGTACTACCCAGACCAACTGATCTAAAATTCAGACCTATCATTGCGGGCCCGGAATGCCCAACACAACGTCTTAGTCATCTGACAGACATTCTGCTGAGACCTTTTCTAACACATATTCGAAGTTACATACGGGATGATTTAGAATTTTTAAATCATTTGCCCGATGAAATTCCAAATGGCACTCACATGTCAACCTTCGATGTAAACAGTTTGTACAGTACTATTCCCCACGAGCTAGGTATGGAAGCCATAAAATTCTGGCTCCAAAAACATCCAGAATCACTAAATTCTCGCTTCAGTGAATTATTTATATTAGACAGCATTAAATTCATTTTAAACCACAATTCTTTCTTTTTCTGTGACAAATTCTACCTACAAATCCTAGGTACTGCTATGGGCACGAAAATGGCACCAGTATATGCCACCCTGGTCATGGGCTACCTTGAAGAACGCCTATACGAGGTTATATCTCTTAAATATGGAACTCAATTTGGCGGCGAATTTGTAAGAAAATGGAAGCGATACCTCGATGACTGTTTTGTATTTTGGCCTCAGCAAAATGGCCCAATTGAATCTTTGTTCGATATACTAAATGCTCTCCATTCAAATATTTCCTTTACCATGGAGACCAACGATACGGAAATCCCCTTTTTGGATATTTTGGTCACTATATCTGGTAATTTAGTCGGTACAGACATTTTCCGTAAACCAACTGACACACAACTATATCTTCATTTTAGTTCTAACCACCCACGGCACACTAGAGAAAACATTCCATATTCTCTAGCAAGACGGATCTGCACCATAGTATCGAATGACTTAATCCGGGATCAGAGAATAAATGAATTAAAGTCAGCATTGATTCATAGGGGTATCCGCCGGGCCTTATTGACAAAGGCATCCGCAAGGCATTAAATCACACTAGAGAGGAGCTCCGTAATCCGATGCCTAAACAGCCCACCCCAAATGTAATTCCGTTTGTTACAACCCACAATCCAAACAACACAAATATTTTCCCCGTTATAATGAACACTTTGAGTATATTAGATCAAAGCCCCCGAATGAAGGCTATCATATCCAACTCACAGATCATTAATAGTAAAAGGCAGGCGCCCAACTTGAAGAAAATTTTAACCAGGGCTCGGTTTTCAGATTCGAGTTGTGATGCTACTGTATCAAAATGTAGAAACTCACGATGTGGAGCTTGTATCCATATAATCGAAGGGCCGAGTTTTAAATTTGAAAATCGGCGAACCAACTTCCAGGTTAAATTCAACATGTCATGTGAATCAAAATTTGTTATTTATGCCCTGGTCTGCCAAAATTGTGGTAAACAATACATCGGGCAGACTACAGACCTCCGAAACAGATTGACTCTTCACAGACAACATATTAACAATGAAAGGTACTGTGTCTTGCCTGTTAGCAAACACATTAGAGAATGTTCGTTACACCTTAAACCGCCCTTCAAAGTTTTCCCGTTTTATCAAGTAGCAGAAGGCAATAAAGCGCTAATGGATGTTAAGGAAATTTCATTCATAGATTCCCTCTGTCCATCGTTAAACGGAAATCATAGACCCTAAGCATGGAGCTAATATATTAGCTCCATAACCATAGTGTATGCTTCATTTTATGTTTACTTGTTAACATTGTTACATGTATATTTAAGAATAACTGTCTATCTTTGTTATCTATTGATAAAACTACCGTATATAAACCATCATTGATTGAGTACTTAACTACCTGTAATTAAGTCCTTTTGTATTACATGTTGATATATGTGTTGTTACCGTCGTCAACTATCAAATGTCTGGCCACAACATATACATATAAGGATCTATCACATTTACATTGTGTTTTAATACCGCATTGTTAAATACTCGACACTAGCAATGATTTGTTATAACTTGTTATATACTGTAACCGTTGTCGAGCAACGCCAAACATAAGAATGCTTAAATATTGAATGTATGCCATTGTAATATCATTCCTTGACAAGAACTCATGTTCGAAACTGCAGCAGTAGGAATATAATGACGTAGTCAACTAAGAAGGCGACTTGTTATTTTTTCACTCTATACTCTCCACATCTGAATCGTTCACCATTATTCCTATATATATATATATAGACTAAATGATCACAGTATAAACTGCCTTTGTGTATGGTAAATATAGTACTAGAAAAAAGTCATGACAAACTCAGACTGATTGATTTCGCTAACTAGTTTCACTGCTTTTATATATATATATATATATATACGTTTCTTAGTTATTGATGCAAAGTCAATCGTATTGCGTTTAGCGCAGTGCGTTTGTCGATGCACACGGTAATGACCTGTCCGACCTTGAACATTTAACGTATTATCACATATGAACACACGTCTATTGTCATTCTCTGTGCGCACCGGTCCATTAAGTTCAAATAGGGATGTATTATGCGTCGCTATTGACATCAATACCATTCAAAAGACCTATATTCGGTGCCCCTAGCATTGTCTCTGCACACGGGAGAAAATTAAACTATGTCGTCGTGTACTAAAATAGGCCAACTGTTAGCTATGCATCTGTCTCTCTGGCCGAGTTACTGCGAGAATAAAAGAAACGTTTAACACTCTTTCTATCACAATTATTTCAAGAAATTCGATAAACACGTATAACATAATTTGACAAAAACAAAGATAAATTTTTACCGTATTGGCGTCGCTAAAATTATGGCCTCTCAATCGAACGTATTATTTACCCCGACAACTTACACTATTGTGCAAGTTACCAACACAATAGCATTGTTTTAAAAGTCACCAACACTCTAGCATTGTTTTACAATACAATACAGTAAACACACACGTTGAGCATTGGGAATGATCGCTCGCGATATGATGACTATTTGTATCGTGTTCCGACGAAGCGTAGCGTCCGCAAAAGCGCCCGCAACGCCCGCAAAAACGCCCGCAACGCCCGCAAAAGCGCCCGCAACGCCCGCAAGCGGCCGTTTTGACGCCCTTCGATATCTGAGAGAAAGAGAGAGAGATCAGCATATTCACAAGTTTTCATATATTTTATTATCACGCAAAAGCGCCCGCTAAAGCGCGCGCAAGCGCCCGCAAAAACGCCCGCAACGCCCGCAGGCGCCCGTTTCAACGCCCTTCGATATCTGAGAGAAAGAGAGACATCATCATATTCACAAGTTTTCATATATTTTATTATCCCGCAAAAGCGCCCGCAACGCCCGCAAGCGCCCGCAAGCGCCCGCAAAAACGCCCGCAACGCCCCCAAAAACGCCCGCAACGCCCGCAAAGGCGCCCGCAACGCCCGCAAAAGCGCCCGCAACGCCAGCAAGCGGGCGTTTCGACGCCCTTCGATATCTGAGAGAAAGACAGAGATCAGTATATTCACTAGTTTTCATATATTTTATTATCCCGCAAAAGCGCCCGCAAGCGCCCGTTTCAACGCCCTTCGATATCTGATAAGAAGAAAGAGATCAACACGTTCACAAGTTTTCAAATATTTTATTAGCCCCGGGCTAATAAAATATTTGAAAACTTGTGAACGTGTTGATCTCTTTCTTCTTATCAGATATCGAAGGGCGTTGAAACGGGCGCTTGCGGGCGCTTTTGCGGGATAATAAAATATATGAAAACTAGTGAATATACTGATCTCTGTCTTTCTCTCAGATATCGAAGGGCGTCGAAACGCCCGCTTGCTGGCGTTGCGGGCGCTTTTGCGGGCGTTGCGGGCGCCTTTGCGTGCGTTGCGGGCGTTTTTGCGGGCGTTGCGGGCGTTTTTGCGGGCGCTTGCGGGCGCTTGCGGGCGTTGCGGGCGCTTTTGCGGGATAATAAAATATATGAAAACTTGTGAATATGATGATGTCTCTCTTTCTCTCAGATATCGAAGGGCGTTGAAACGGGCGCCTGCGGGCGTTGCGGGCGTTTTTGCGGGCGCTTTTGCGTGATAATAAAATATATGAAAACTTGTGAATATGCTGATCTCTCTCTCTTTCTCTCAGATATCGAAGGGCGTCAAAACGGCCGCTTGCGGGCGTTGCGGGCGCTTTTGCGGGCGTTGCGGGCGTTTTTGCGGGCGTTGCGGGCGTTTTTGCGGGCGTTGCGGGCGCTTGCGGGCGCTTTTGCGGACGCTACGCTTCGTCGGAACACGATACAAATAGTCATCATATCGCGAGCGATCATTCCCAATGCTCAACGTGTGTGTTTACTGTATTGTATTGTAAAACAATGCTAGAGTGTTGGTGACTTTTAAAACAATGCTATTGTGTTGGTAACTTGCACAATAGTGTAAGTTGTCGGGGTAAATAATACGTTCGATTGAGAGGCCATAATTTTAGCGACGCCAATACGGTAAAAATTTATCTTTGTTTTTGTCAAATTATGTTATACGTGTTTATCGAATTTCTTGAAATAATTGTGATAGAAAGAGTGTTAAACGTTTCTTTTATTCTCGCAGTAACTCGGCCAGAGAGACAGATGCATAGCTAACAGTTGGCCTACTTTAGTACACGACGACATAGGTTAATTTTCTCCCGTGTGCAGAGACAATGCTAGGGGCACCGAATATAGGTCTTTTGAATGGTATTGATGTCAATAGCGACGCATAATACATCCCTATTTGAACTTAATGGACCGGTGCGCACAGAGAATGACAATAGACGTGCGTTCATATGTGATAATACGTTAAATGTTCAAGGTCGGACAGGTCATTACCGTGTGCATCTACAAACGCACTGCGCTAAACGCAATACGATTGACTTTGCATCAATAACTAAGAAACGTATATATATATATATATATATATAAAAAGCAGTGAAACTAGTTAGCGAAATCAATCAGTCTGAGTTTGTCATGACTTTTTTCTAGTACTATATTTACCATACACAAAGGCAGTTTATACTGTGATCATTTAGTCTATATATATATATATAGGAATAATGGTGAACGATTCAGATGTGGAGAGTATAGAGTGAAAAAATAACAAGTCGCCTTCTTAGTTGACTACGTCATTATATT
>JAVTVY010011475.1:0-57992 GCA_036873755.1 Hanleya hanleyi
TTGTATTTGTAATGGGAGACGTGTTTCTAGTTTACCATCGATATAGCCCTAATACAGACGTATGATGTTTGGACTACGTTAGCCATAGCTAGCGAAACCCTATGGAATGCACATTCTCATTCTCTGCTTCTCTCTCCTCCTTCCCCTCTCAACTTTCGTTATCACGTTCCCTTAACTTTTTAACTGTTTGACGGATTTTTCTCGAATTTTGTCATGAAAGCTATGGGGTCACGGAAACCAAACACAAATGAAAATTGGGGGGAACATTTATTTTGGTCGGAACGTCCTGAAACTTCGTTACGATTGTTATGGGGTCTGGCGAAGTCACATGAAACCGAAACCGTCCCAAAAAGGCTATTTAACGCCCATTGAGAGTCGGAGATATGTTTTTGTCGGGAGGTTAAAAAGGTTCAAACATATGGACCAAACAAGTATCGTGTTTCCAAGGAATGACACGCACGCTTAACCATGTTTAACAAAATACTACGCTCTCATTGAAACGTAAATAACAGTACGACTCACCGATTAATTCCTAAATGGCGTAGCCCATAGTGCTAATTATATGATATTGTTAGTTATTGTTAAAACGTTCATTTGTATGCGTCATCCTATTCATTCAAACCAATTCAGAATGTGAAGTGGTTAATTGCATCAAAATGTAGTAGGACAAACATTAAACATTCCGCCATCTTGGGATGTTATTAATCGATCTTATATCAAAAAAAACTGGCGCTTCCTAGCATAGAGCACACCAGTGTATGCACTGCATCGTCCAAATCCTATACGGTTTACCTGCATTGTCAGTAGATTTAAACTACTGGTTTGTCTCACCTGAAAAAAATATGCGTCGTTGGTCTAATTTGATGTCGTTTGGGCTCATCATGTCAATCACAGCGGAAAACACAACTTACACGCACAGCGGTAACATGGTTGTGTATGAAGAGGCCAAACAGAGGTGCGAACAAGAAAACAAGACTTTAATAACTACAACAACACCCCTGGACCATTTTCAACTTCTGCAATTCATAACGAGAAATAGGTAAGTTTTGAAATAGGTAATTTATTGAAGATTCGTGAGGTAGTCAGTGGGTAGTCCTAGTATCACTTCACCACAGGTATTAACTCCTAAGTCGTTTTTCATTTGTCGTCTCCGGGTATCGCCCTTTAGTAAGTACGCACATCGCTCCTTGTCATTGCACGGAAGACTGTTTGACTACCTTGAATAAGTACTTGCATTATAACACAATTATGGTGATATTTTGCTAACTATAAAGATATAGTTTTGTAGTTCTGGACTCTGGGCACCACCATGTATCATCTGACAGGCGATACAATTCACAAATATAAAACAAATATAAAACGCCATAAAAATCTCCTACAATTTAAGGTTGGTTGTGGTGGTAATGTGCGAGAGAGTCAATTAAGAGTAATTTTAAAAATGTTTATGAATTGAGTAACATCGCTATTAAATCGCTTCATTGGACAATTACCGAGGGCGATGTGTTTGTTTACCCCTCGGCTTCGAATTCTGCCAATCAAAAGACGGGCACGGCAACGTCTCAGTCCCAGGCCAAAGCAAAGTAAACATCCTGATGGCAAACAATCGAAAAAGGGGAAATGCTTCTGATGTGGGAAATGAGGACATTTTGAACGAAACAAGGAATGTCCTACACGTAACGCGAAAAATGTGACCACCGTGGCCATTTCGCGTCTGTATCTAAAACAAAAGAGACCAGCGTAAATAAAGGACAAATCATCCAAAATGGGCAATCTGATTAAAACCAGATCTTTAAAAAAACGCTCCACGGCTCACATGTCGCTGATTTAAGTTCAGAGAACCAGACTCGGATTTCCGTGTTCAAAAACATAGGCCGGACGCGTCGTCCTGTTCTTCTGATAGCTGTATCGCTTTGCAGCAAGGGGGCGAGAGTGTACGATGTGTACAAATGTGTAGATGTAAAACTCATCATCTCATCCACTTTAACTTGTTTCAGCAGATTAATAAGATATTCTTTAGAAAATACTATTATATTCGATTAAAGGTGAAATGCAAAGATTTTTAAATTTTTATTTTTATATTTTTTTTATAAGTTGAATAATAATAGAAATATCAGTCTGTCGACTTCGTCACAAACCAGCGTCAAACAAGGGCAGATAAGCGATGCTGATTTCCTTTATGAAATCGGTCGGGCTTGAAATAACAACTTTGAAGCACTTTTCTAAAGCTACTATAGGAGACAAAATACTTCAGACAAAACAAAAGAAGTAAATAGACTGATAGTTTCAACATTAACTAACCAACAAAGAACGCAAAATGAAAAATATGAAAACCTTTGCATTTCACCTTTAATATTAATAGAATTTAGATATATCGGTAAATTTCAGGAGATTTTCATATTTCTCTTCCCCACACAATTGTGGTCTGACCTTAATGTTTTCAAACATACATCCCAAAATCGTAGAGAGTCTCTGTGATTGGTCAGTACTCAGAACTCGGAAACGGGAGTGTTGGTCACAAATCTACATGAGCGACAAGTAAAGGTGGTGAACGGTTATTGTAGACCTGGTTTTAATCAGATGGCCAAAAGGGAATGAATGTCGTTAATGTTGTAGATACAAGCGTTTAGTCCGTCACTCAATATTCAGCCGTCGTCCATTAAAGAATTTTCACGTCCATAACCCAAAGACCTAATTCGTATAATAACATTAGCACCAAATTATAACGATAAATCATAGTATATATAAAACTAGGCTAATTTTCTGCAAGACAGAATCGGTCAACAGCAAGACATCATGATGTTCCCAAAATATCAAATCCATATCGTTGATCTGTATTCTTAATCCACATGATATACGTTGTAAAGTCATTATCTAGAGTATGATGTATCTCAGTCATGCTTTGATTGTGACTGTTCATATCAACACTATGAGGATCTTGAAATACATAGGTTCATACGGCCCCTAGCCCCGGGTTAAGAGGAATTAGACACAAGTTACGAAACGTACCGCTATAAATCTTGCACGCTACGCTCGTATTTTGCTATCAGCATGCGATATGTATCGCCAAATTTTGAGAGACTTCGAATGGAGGCGCTTGATGATATAGCCCTGTTTTACAAGTTTCTGCAACAATGTTTTGTGACGTTGATTAAAATCGTCACATTTACCACAGGATCTAGCAAATGCTACTAGGCGAGATAGGTATACGCCATATGCAGGTCCCTCTGGTATATTACTGTCCACATAGGGATAGTTTACGATGTCATTTTTGTAGAGATATAGGTTAATATGATGTGCCGTTAGGGCTATCTGTAGTTTCCTTCAAATCCAGTGAAGCGAAGAGAGCGACGAATACATGGTCAGTGTGTCACGAAACGACAGCGATAGGTAAGAGACCACCACAAGATTTACACTTACGCAATGTTAACAAAACTGTACCTGTCTGATTCCCTAATTGAATTTAGACTTCTATTTTTCGGTAGCAAGTAGTTTTATTTCAAGCGCAACAAGTTGATAAACTTCATGACCGTCGAATAAAGGTGTTGACCGTCGAAATCTCAAGCTGCGCGTGTCTGTAAAAACGAATGATGACTTTGCCTTTATCTCTGCCACTTGTAAATAGTGATCAGGCTCCAAATATAATCCACCGGTGAAGCATGATATCGAGCAGTGAATTGAAATAAAATTCGCAGTTGAATAGAAAAATATCATACTTTCCACCCGTGCCATCGGATTTCCATTATTCGTTGCAACGATGCCGGAAATACAATCTGAAAAATTCTCTTTGGCAGAGACTACGTTTAGGGGGTTAACGGATCGGGACTTTTTTCCTATTTGGTAGTCTGAAAGGTGAGGTGAGTTAATTTCATCATATGACACTGATAGTAGGTGTTGGTATGTATCATCCAATCTGTTGACCTATTTTTCCTGAACAGTTTGCGTTGTATGAGGTTTCGATTACACTTATATCATCCGCATACAGCACTTTTCAACTTCCTCAAGCAAATTAACCGGGCTTGGCGATGGTACCCTGGTTTCATGGAGCCACCGTCGCAGAAACTCTGATTAATCTGTAATGCATGGCCCATTTTGCGTATCCTGACATGTGTTACGAACTTGTTGGTCTTTACAAAGCAATTTTTGCAATTTGATGAACAGGAGAAATGCTTATCTTTGTGCAGTTTTAGGGATTAAAATCTTTTTTCTTCTAAAAACACGGAAGCGTTAAACAGTCAAATTTAGTAGTATTCCACAGGGGAACATTTCCCCTTCAAATAGATGCCAAAATGTTGTAAATCAAATGGAAGATATGCCTATCATACGAAATCCCTTCCGTCTTCCGTATTAGCTGCATAAATTTAGGGTGGCCCTTGCGATTTGTATCCGATGTTAGCCGAGATCAGTATTCTTTTATCGCTCGCAAACATTGTCCAGGTTTTCGCTGCCAAGAATTATCTCATGTTCTTGAGTTTGTCTAAAAGTAAATAAATATCCACTGAGCCACGTAAAACACCGAAAACTGAAGCTTGTTGTTCAGAAAAGGGTCCGGTCTTTTCAGACAACGCTTATGTTCACCGTATGGTTACACCCGGTAGCCATGGCGAGCACGAGACATTTTAGGTCAGCGTAAAATGTACGAACTGTGTCATCCCCTCAAGAATATTTCTTCATAATACTGCAGAAAGAAAGTAGACACATGTAGATAACTTTCGTAAAGCTACCCTAGAAATCCAGGTACCGGTAGCCCTTTATACTTGTTTTTCTTGCTGTGCCGTGACTCTCGCAAAGTCTGTCGCATTCTCGCTCGCAAGAGTAAATAGTTAAACGATTGCTGCACGTGCAAGCCACGGAACACTGTTTTGTGGCGGGAGATGAACGTAATAGCCACATCGAGAAAGAAACCTTTACGAGACAGTTGTTGTCGATTGGTTGGTCCATTTTCATTTATGTTTTGGTTAGAACTGGATTTAAAACCGTCGTATCGGTATTTGTTGTGTATTAATTTACCACTGGGACGTCTTTCATACCTCGTCAAGACCCCCGATTGCTTCGCAATCTCGGGGTTTTGACTCCGTATAAAAGACGTCCCAGCGGTAAATTAATACACAACAAATACCCATATGTCGGTTGTAAACTCTTAAACGAATTCTACTGAAAAGGTTGAAGAACGCGCATGCACAGGGATCCCAGATTAAGAAATTCGCGATGCTGACCACGATCGGGGCCAGCAAAATGCGGAATATGCGTATAAGAAACGGAATGTGAAAGTTGGTGATATACAGCTAGGTGATCAGGTTCGTTTACACCACTGACGTGAAAGCCAATTCACCACGTTATGTGATGATGAACCTAATTCTACGTCATTGATAAATTCGTTACACATAAAGATTCAGTCACCGACAAATGGAGCCCAGTACACCCTGGATGACGACGGGTGACCTCGGGTCAATTCTTTCAGGAGAGAACGGGGCAAGTACATGTAGCAACAGGGGTAGGTAGAAACGGTGCGCCTTGCTCATTGGGCAAGAATTGTCAGTGGATTACTGCATGCTTAATGTATCTTAGGCACGTGACACAACTTGTAAGCAATATGAACGGTCTACCTGTAATAGAATTTTAGTTTAAAATGAGAAACACGTTCGTTGCAGTCCAGTGCATTTTTCCGAATATTTATGCATTATCAAACGGTGTGTGTATATACTCAAAAGGTGTTACGTTTCAGTTATTTTCCGGGGCAAGTTGCAACATTTTTTGGATGGACAATTTCTTGAAAACCTTGTTGTAGAAACATATCTGACAACATCTCAGGTACCAAACAACTAGTATCAATACAAACCAAAGAAAAAGGCCCGGGGTGACAGCCAGAACTCGCTCCTATTTGAAAAGTCCAAGTTTGAAAAACGCGGCGCTTGAACATCTCTGCAGCACAAATGCAACCGATCCCTTCCACCTACCTCACTGAAACATTTAGTGTATCTATTTATTTCACCGGTTGTCAAGGAATATAATGATATCATGATAATGCTGTTATCTTACCGGCATCATTAAAACTTTTGACCACTTCTCTCTTTGGGTGCTGAATACCGGACATGACGCTTGCATTTAGACAGATAATCTTCCCTCTACCTGCCCACCCCAACCCCATCACCGCAACAGCCCCGCACCCCACCCCTACACCCCCTATCCTTATTATGATTTTGCCGTGAACATTTTCAGTGTGGGGACCTGTTGGCTGGGCCTGAAACTACCTGACAACTCCACAGATAGCCAAGATTTTCGGTGGATTGATGGGAGGCCTGCCGCGTGGACACATTGGGATACTAGTAGTGGTGAACCGAACGATCTAGACAAGGGAGACAAGTGTGTTGTACTCAAGACATACCTCAATGACTTGAGAGCCGATTGGCACACTAGACCATGTGGCACTACATTTGAATACATCTGTCAAGAGAGGACAACGTCTACGCTACAGACTCCTGCTCAAATGGAAACCACGGGTAGGCAAGTTATGACAATGATGTTCTGGTTGGTACATGAATTAAAAATCGGAAAAACCACTCTTTAAAATCATTAGATTGAAAATTCAATCTAGCAGATTGGAATTAGTGACCAATCTATTCCATCTATTAGATTAAAAATTTCAATCTATTACATTGAATTTCCTGTCTACAACAGATTCATTATATCGTTTTCAATCTATTAGATTGAATATTTTCAATCCAATAAAAGATTGGTCACTAATTTCGAGCTGATAGATTGAATTTCAGTCTAATTATTTTAGAGAGCAGTCTTTGCAGTACAGGATCGTATGACTGTCTAATAGGATATTTGTCAAAATTCTATAGTATCCTGCAGACTATTTTTAATGGTCCCTTTGGATATTTTAAAAGAATGATGATCGTAGTTTCTGAATATACCATATCATGTGAACATGAGATTGATCAATAACAACCCAAATCTGGGGCAATAACTATGTAAACATTCCGTCCGTGGACAGATATTCCAAAATAAGATAAAAAAAATGGTCTACATATCTCTTAAATTTTCTTAAGATGTGTGGATACGTATAACCTCAGCATTAAATAAAAATATATAAACCGGTATAGCAAATGGCACGATCTGAAGACGAGGCTGTGTGGAGCATACCAACAAAATTATCCCTGAGTGTATTTCTCAACATTGGGATCAACCATGATGGGCCATCACCGTGTCGTCTCAACAATATCAAATAGGAACCGACATATACACGAATGTAATATATCATAGTATGTATGTATGTCTCCCAATTTTTTGTTTTTCTTAGATCGACGATATCGCGGTGTGAATTACATATTCCAGCCCGGTCTGACCCCAGCAGGGAAATGTCTAAGTTCGATCATCGTCTCGTCACTTATCGAATGTGCCGTGAAATGCAATTTGTTTGAACACTGCGAGATAATTCAGATGAAAGATGGCGGACAGTGTGACCTTCATTCGTCCTCGCTGTCCAGCTTGAACAACCATACGGAGTCCGGAAATAATGGGAGAACCTACCGAATCGAATAAAAGAACAGTTTTCCGAAAGCGATGAAAGATGCGTAATCTATATGTAACCTGCTGTCATGGTGTTTTCAAGGATTTCTGTCTTGGCGAACTGCCATTTACTGATAACTCTCCGATTTGTATTATAGTCAGCCGGCCAAGTAGTGAGGCAGATATGTGAAATAATTGTGGCTTTTGTGGTAAAAGCACCAAAATTGGCACAGTTGATGATCAGAAGGTACTTAATGATTCCAGATATAGGGCCAAGCTCAATTTTTTCTTTTATGCCCGTAAACTGAGAAAATCCAAGATGGCCACCATGTGCGTCGTGAAAATTTATTAAACGGCATATCTGCTTGAATACATGTCACAAAAACATGAATAAAATGTTGTTTTATATGTTTTCGTACAAACGGAAGTCATTGCTGATGCAGAAATATGACAATTTATCATATTTTATAACTTCAAGACATGCGTTCAGAATATCTATATTAACAAGTCCATATGTGATCAATTTGATGATCAGTAGACACTAAACAATTTAAGATACAGTGTCATTACGATTTTGTGCAATATCAGCTATATGTGTGAACATCAAAGATTGTGTCCATACGATTCACGCATAACAAGAAGTACCATATCGTAGTCACTTAAGAACATACATATCTGAATGCAATATTATTTTCTATATGTTTTCATAAACACAAATAATCGGGCAATCGACAGAAATGCATTGCAATCATAATTATATACGAATGCATGCGAAATAGCTGCAGTTTATGAACAAAACCCAAAATTTGTCCGATCCCCTAAGCAAATATCATTATATGAACATTTTTATTATTTCCCCAGATATAAGGCTTCCAATACCAAACTGCACCGAAAACCAACATAGATACGCCATCAAGAAACGCCACAATCATGCAAACCAAAACAACATATTATTATGACAAATAAATCTGTGTTTCTCTTCTTGCAGATGACTGATTAGAACCACCATGCCAGCAAAGAAGCGATGTAAGATTGTACAAGATGACAGTCTGCAACCATCTACGTCGACAGCCGGCCATCACCATATGGATTGGAGCCGTTGTGCCCTGTGCCAAGTACATTCATCAGAAGTGCTCCACTGCCCAGCAAGGTCGAAGAGGACAGATGATGGGGCTTGGTAAGACCGCGTGGGTGACATTTTAACAAAGTTCCGAGACTTAGGCGAACAGCCAATTTCTGTGGACATAGCTCTGTTTGGCGATGGAATCTCTCAGACACTTGCCAAATATAGTGCCCAGTGGCACACATCTTGCCGTTTGAAATGTTCTTCAAGTCGACTGGCACGACTAGAGTCGCGAACAATACCTCCATGTGAAGGTGACACCCGAGATCGCCCTTACACGCGGCGCCATGTTGCATGCGAAGATGTAACATCAAAAGGTGACACATGTTTCTTCTGTGACGAAGGTGCAACAGAGAGTGCCCCTCTGCACGATGTTTGGCAAGTGTCTGAGAGATTCCATCGCCATCATCTAACAGAGCTATATCCACAGAAATTGGCTGTTCGCCTAAGTCTCGGAACTTTGTTAAAATGTCACCCACGCGGTCTTACCCAGCCCCATCATCTGCCCTCTTCGACCTTGCTGGGCAGTGGAGCACTTCTGATGAATGTACTTGGCACAGGGAACAACGGCTCCAATCCATATGGTGATGGTCGACTGTCGACGTAGATGGTTGCAGACTGTCATCTTGTACAATCTTACATCGCTTCTTCGCTGGCATGGTGGTTCAAATCAGTCATCTGCAAGAAGAGAAACACAAATTTATTTGTCATAATAATATGTTGTTTTGGTTTGCTTGATTGTGATTCTTGATGGCGTATCTATGTTGGTTTTCGGTGCAGTTTTGTATTGGAAGCCTTATATCTGGAGAAATAATAATGATATGATGAATGATATTTGCTTAAAGGATCGGACAAATTTTAGGTTTTGTTCATAAACTGCAGCTATTTCGCATGCATTCGTATATAATTATGATTGCAATGCATTTCTGTCGATTGCCCGATAATTTGTGTTCATGAAAACATATAGAAACTAATATTGCATTCAGATATGTATGTTCTTAAGTGACTACGATATGGAACTTTTTGTTATGCGTGAATCGTATGGACACAATGTTTGATGTTCATACATATAGCTGGTATTGCACAAATTCGTAATGACACTGTATCTGAAATTGTTTAGTGTCTACTGATCATCAAATTGATCACATATGGACTGGTTAATATAGATATTGTGACGCATGTCCTGAAGTTATAAAATATGATAAATTGTCATATTTCTGCATCAGTAATGGCTTCCTTGTGTACGAAAACATATAAAACAACATTTTATTCATGTTTTTGTGACATGTATTCAGGGAGATATGCTGTTTAATAGATTTTCACGACGCACATGGTGGCCATCTTGGATTGTCTCAGTTTACGGGCATAAAAGAAAGAATTGAGCTTGGCCCTATATCTGGAATCATTAAGTACATTCTGATCATCAACTGTGCCAATTTTGGTGCTTTTACCACAATTATTTCACATATCTGCTTCACTATGGTGGCCATCTTGAATTTTGCCATTTCTGGGCATCCACGGAGAAAATTTAGCTTGGCCCTATATCTAAAATCGTTTACTATATAATAAACTTCAAATGTGCCAATTTTGGTGCTTTTACCACCAAACCCACAATCCTCCTGTACTTTGCCACATATCCGCCCCACTATTGTTACCAATGAGTATCCAAGCTGAATTAGTTGTATGTAATGCAGATGTTAAGGTAGTCATAGATATTAAGGTCATTTTAGTGTCACTTTCATGTCAAATGAGGTCAAAAATGGGTACAAATCGGTTATAAATTAATATCCACAATACTAATTGTTACGAATGGGTATACAGGCTGCATTAGTTTAGTGTAGGGTTCAAGGTAGGCATAATAACCATTATTTAACCATTCTGTTGTCTGTCGAGGATTATTCAAATAGACTCTAAAATTACATAAAATGACAGCTACAGTGAGAGAAAGCTCAGTTCTAGCAAATGCTTGCTTGGAGCTAAAAATAATCCTTTTGGATTTGGCGAATAACATTGTTACTTTCAGCTCCATGTAATCACAATACCTGCCAATGCCAACATAATGTAATAAGCTATGGCGCTATTCTACTCAATTTAAACAAGTTTGTACCTGGAATTGAAATATTCCAACAGTAACTTGAAAAACCAAGAATTTCCGGATGACTCCTTATGGTCGCCACTTTGAATGTAACTATCAATTTTAATCTGAAGACTAAGCAAATAAAGTGGGCAAAAGTTATTTGGCTATGATGTGAGACCCTTCGGGTTTGATAAATTTGCACAATCAACCGCGTTTTCTGTCGCGTGGCGTGTGGCGAGTTTTTTCATGTTAACATGGTTAAAGGATAGCAGAAAGTCGCTCGTCGCCAGTCACCGGAGACCTGTCCAGAGCATGGCGGGTGGCGAGTTTCTGAAAGTTGTCACGCGAAGCAAGCTTGGCCCAAATAGAACACTACAGTTTTGGGGGTGCTTGTCCTTGTATCGGACTGTGCTACACCTCGTCCTTCCATTAGGTCACAGGTTTCGTAAAATACTGTATCCTGTATCTTTCTTAATATTGGTGATTTGGGACTTTGAGCTGTGTGACACTCAGATATGATTTTTTGAAATGGTTAGCATCGTGATACCCCATTATGGCGCTTTCACAAGCCACACACACACATACACACACTCACACATACAAAAAATGGTAAACATATAAATCTAATTGATAAATAAATGTATAGATAAATAAACAGCTAGATATATAATCTGGTCGGTAAGCAGTTTATTTCTCATGAAGTAGGTGTGGACTGGCTCGGCTATTTCTGTTGGGTTTGTTATTTCACATGGTGTGCTGGGTTATTTATGTACTTTATTTGGTGGAGATTCGACATATACGGCCCTCAGTATTAAGGTATCTCTGTTCCTCCAGTGACTATAATTTACATCGAAATATTCCTGTGTGTTTTGATTGTACGGATTAGTGCATCTATAGAACAATCGGTCTCGAGGATTTGCCGTTTACATAAAGTAAGTTGTGGACAAAATGGAGACTTGTTTTTTTATTGTTTCAATTTTTTTCTGTAGATATTGTGTATAGGGGTTTTATGTACTTTTTTACTTAATATTTTGAAAGTGTTGGAACATATAAATGGCCCTCAATATCAAGGTAATTCCACTACCGCAACGACTTTAAATTATTTCGAAACATACACTTTGTTTGCGACGATCATGCATTTGATGAATCTATGGAACAGTCGGTCTTCAGTATCAAGGTAACTCCGCTATTCAATAGTTCAGTTGAAGCCGAAAATCTCTCCATGAACTTTTGACCTTCTCAGGATGTCATATATGTGGATTATGCAGTGTCCTCATGTAATAGTATATGTTACAATAATAGCCGTTCCATTCGTTTTCCTATTTGCTAATTATATCAGTATTCAGTTCCTTATTCCCTAAGGTCACTGACGAAGCCCTATAGCATGCACATCATCCGGTTCTTTCTTCTCTCGACTGTCGTTATTTAGTTCCTTAAGCTTTTCTCGGTTTTATGGATTTTCTCAATTATGTATATGCGCGCTGTCTGGAGTTGGGATGGTATTCTTTTCGGTCGGTCTAGACAGATTCGATATTGGTTGGACATCATACAATATCGAACGAATATCCAATGAATATCCAATCTGCCTAACCGAACCTGTCAAAAGCGAATGTCCAATTACTGAATATCATTCTCACTTCACACAGCTCACTTCAAACACAACCTCCGAACAGAGTTGTCTCCCACACAACCTCCGAACAGAGTTGTCTCCCACACAACCTCCGAATAGGGTTGTCTCCCATTATTCCAGTCAGGAGTTTTGTATGGACTTTGCTTCAAACAGTTACACGACACATAACTTTGTGTGCCAATTAGGATATTATTAGTGCTACCGGTACTAAGTCGTATGCAGCATCCAATATCTTCAAATCCCTTCAACAAAAGAAGCCAGTAATTGTACCACAGTTCAGTAAGGCAAACATTTCGCCCTTTTATCTGGCGATGTTATTAATCGATCTTTGTCCGGTCAATTTCAGCGCTAATTAATCGTCCGTTTTGTTTGGTACATGAAGTTTGAATATTCCACATAAGCAAAAAATCTGGTGGTTCCCAATATAAAGTGAACTATAGAGTGAATTCGTTAAAACATGCAGCATTGACAAAAAACCTATACGATTAATTCGCTGTCTCTATAGATCACTTCATGCATGTACGTTTGTCTAACTTGACGAAACATGCGTCGTTGGTCTCGTTTGATGTTCTTTGGTCTCATCGTGTCAATCACAGCTGAAAACATAACTTACACGCACAGCAGTACCCCGGTTGTATATGCAGAGGCCAAGAAGATGTGCGAACAAGAAAACAAGACTTTAATAACTACAGCAACCATTCTGGAGCATACTCAACTGCTGGAGTTCATCACAGAAAGCAGGTAAGATTCGACGTACAGTGAAACCTGTGTATAGTGACCATGTTTGGGACCAGAAATATCAACGTTCAAAATACTTTAAATTTAAGTATTGGGTCGGTATTTAGAGGTTGGTCAGTTTATCCAGGTGTCTGTATTCACAGGTTTCACTGATAACCTGCTATCAATTTAACAAGCTTTAGGTTCCTATTTTCATGGATGGCGTATTTGTTATATAGATAATCAAAGCTTTATCTTGGTGATTTTTTTGTAAGAAATTTTCTTCAAATCTCATGGCGACTTATGAAAGTAGGCGCGAACATGGATTAACAAGCCGAATTTGAAAAGTCAAAATTTTTACCGTAATTATCGTAACTTCCTTCACATCTTTTATCAAACAATAATAAACAATGAGAAGATTCACACTGGATTATCAATCGGTTTCGGGTTAAACTTGTCGTTCAACTTGTTCAAAGAATAACAAGTCATAAACTGAAGAAAACCGCTTCTCACGCACCCGTGTGGTTTTCGTTCGCTTTGTCTTTCGAAACATCCACCGTTTTTTATTTATTTTTTTTCGTAATACTGAAATCTAGTCCCAATACATGTAGTACGCCACATGTAGAACAAAATAAGCGTACCTCTTGCTTCTTAATTTTCTGTTCGTTTCAAAGTTATGAAAGGGTTGAGTAGTTCGGATTTATTTAATTTTCACAAAGCCACTCAATTTAACTTCAAACATATATCGACTGTCGGCACGAAAGTAAAAGACTTCGTGAAGAGAAAAGGTGCTCTTTGCTAATCAAGAGGAATTCAGTCACCCGTCCAGTCAGAAAGTAGATTATGGTTCTATTTCTGATGAATACATGTATATACAGATAACCAGAAAAAGCCAGGGTTGTTTTATAACGGTGTCAATGAACACGCATCAAAAGTTCTTAATTACACACTGTTACTTTCTCACATGTGGTGATACGTATCCCACAATCATAACAGAGAACGATTGTAATGTGTAAGATCTTTGGCGCTGCGTTCTTTATTGCTTAGCCTATCTAATTTCGCTTAACACGGGACCGTTTGCACATCGTGTAATACGCCATCGTGATGTCTTGCTAGCATCGTTCTTAACACGGGACCGTTTGCACATCGTGTAATACGCCATCGTGATGTCTTGCTGGCATCGTTCTTAACACGAGACCGTTTGCACATCGTGTAATACGCCATCGTGATGTCTTGCTGGCATCGTTCTTAACACGGGACAGTTTGCACATCGTGTAATACGCCATCGTGATGTCTTGCTGGCATCGTTGAAATTCTGATCACTTCTCTCTCTGGCTGCTGCATGTCGGACTCGAGGATTGGATTTAGGCAGATACGCTTCCCTCTAACACGAACTCCCACCCTCAACTCCTCCCCCCCTCCCCCCATGCCCTTATTAAGTTTGTGTTATGAATTTTTCAGTGTGGGACCATGTTGGCTAGGCCTGAAACTACCTGAGAACTCTATGGATAGCGAAGATTTCCAGTGGATTGATGAGCGGCCTGTGGTTTGGACACACTGGGATACTAGTTTTTCTGAACCGAACTATCTAGACACGGACAAGTGTGTTGTACTCATGACAGATCACTGGATAATCGACTGGCACACCAGGCCATGTGACGATACATTTGAATACATCTGTCAAGCGAGGACAACTACGTTACAGCCTCCTTCTCACAAGGAAACCGCAGGTAAGCACATCATTACACTCGAGGATTCATGTTATGTCTTGGTACAGAACTAATACATGGACGCTATCGGAATGCTCTAAGAGGGGGCATCGAGTCCTTAAAATATTATTACACGATGCAGCGCAACTATTTCGTTTTGCTCTTGAACATTCAGAGACGTTAGGCACACACAATGATATTTAGGAAATGAAAATCTTTCTTCCGCGAAAAGATGTTTCGCTATATAGGGGGCTGCAAAAAGATCACTTGGCACTCCATCGGATATAACCCAGTTCCGACATTGCTCCTGAATATTGCCAAAAACTTCTTTTTTTCTTCTTTTGAATAAAACTTTATTATCATTCTGGGTATTATTACATGTGATCCTTTCGATCAGTTAAATAATTCAGTTAATAATTCTGTATATATTTTCACATCTTTCATGGCTAACTTCATGAGCTCAAATACATAGTTTCCTTATTCTTGTCTCATTTTCAAATAATATCATAATATTGACTATTTTTGTGTTGTATTTGAATTTACTTATACACATTTTTGCTAAATTATATGGTTAACATAAATGCGATTGACTACTGAGATACTTAGATCTGTATAACCAAACAGTATATCTCTTATAGATAATATTACTCTCTTTTGTACCCAGGGTACGAATTATAAAATGTTAAGGGCAGCCATTTCAAGGCCACTTTGGCCTTGCTGGCATCTAATTACCTAGAATTTGCAAAGGGGCACCAAGGCAAACAGGGAGGGCATACAAAGCGAATTACATCCAAGGCCATGCACAAGCCAATGGCTTTGTGTGCCCTCCCTGTTTGCTTTGGTGCCCCTTTGCAAATTTTAGGTAATTAGATGCCAGCAAGGCCAAAGTGGCCTTGAAATGGCTGCCCTTAACATTTTATAATTCGTACCCTGTGTACCTGCACGCTTATAATCTTATTTATGTATTGCCATAATGCAGAAACCTTATTACATTCAAAAAAATTGTTCCATATAGTCAATTACATCACAGTATTTACATTTATTAGTATCCGACTCCCCAATCTTCTGTAGCAGAATATTGGTGGGGTAAATGTTATGCAAGATTTTCCAATGGAGAACCTTTAGTTTTGTTTCCTTGCAACAGAAAGAAGTCATGTTCCAGAAAGTCTTATCAAGATCAATTGAAAATTTCCGTAACCAAAATTGTTTACAATATTACAACATTGCCAAAAACTGTTCTCACATGCCAGTGACGTCATACAAAAGCGGAAATCATTTCACAGCTTATCGGGGATTTATGAAGCAAGTGCACATCAAGATATTCCAGTTTCAAAATGTTTCTCTCCTACCTATGCTGGAGAGCGCTATGGAGCGGCAGGTTTTAAAAAAAACATGCAAACACTGCTCCCAGCTGAACTAAATATATAAGAAAGCCGCTTACTGAGAAGACCTCTGCGAACTGAATTAACTAAAACTAAAGACTTTTGTGATCTTCCATGTAACATGGACACTTTTCAGTCCGTTAACAGATTTCAGCATATACAATAGCCCAGAAAATTATTGTAATATATGACATGAAGGATCGAACCAAGAATGGAACAGTTGGCAATCATTTATTTTATGACATTTGGTACAGTTCTTACACCAGTGTGAACTTTGAACATTAGCATATTACTTTTAGAATGGCAAAGGATTGCAAATGTTCATTCCACCGCAATAAAGATTTTTTCGGAAATGTGCTGCTCCTGTCCATTACTACGGTTCTTACTCAAGCGTGATCTTTCAACAGTAGCCGCTGTCTTTTGATTGTTAAATGTTTATTCTCATCCCAAGTCCCATCATCCGAACGCATGGCACGATCCTTCGTAGAAACTTCTGCTCATAACCATGCGGTAACGGGTGATATAAGAGTGTATTAGGGCGTTTCCCAACTGGTCACATCCGATTGGTCCCGTGAGACCCGACATCGGCGCAATCACATTCATAAAACGAAGACACACCTCCAGAAAGCGATCGAGTGAAATGATCCCTTGGTGGGCCTCGAAGTGCCCCCATCACAAAATATAAATCATATCGTTTTCCTGTGAACTGCCGCCGATTTTATTTTTTTCAAATATGTTAGGCCGTTTGTAATATGATTTTTCTCAAGAAAAACAAAGAAGCATGCTCCATTAGAGTGAGAAATAAAATAGCTAATTCGCACAACTTCGGTTTGGTCTCCCACAATCTTGCGCCTCGGGCACTTAAGTGAAATCGACATGTCTCACGTCTGAGATTCCCAGGTCAAAATATTTGAATACGGATAATTTCATTGGCTCGTTTAAATAGAGCGGACATGTGACATGATGCTTGGGGAAGCTGACATCGGGCGGAATACACGGAGAATGAAGTCATTGAGCTAAGGGTAGTGTTAAGTGGAACTTGAAATGCCCTTAGCAAGCTAAGATGCCCAAGTCCTGTTCAGTTCCGCTGCATTCGCCGGTGTAGTGGAGTTAGTCAATGGATTCAACCAGCATGGCAGGTCACAGCATGTAGCGCGACGTCAAATTTACCTCAGCTACCTTTTGAAAGGTTGAGTGTATGACGGTATGCTTGTTTTGTGTTGAGCCGCAATCAGATAAGATAAGCTAAGTATTTATTCAACGTCAGTTTTGATATACAAAGAACGCTAGCCAAAGGCTAATATCACCGATAGCACAATAGCAAATTTACTCGAAGTTTAGTGTTGTTAACTGTTGCGTTTTATAGCATTTTGTTGTCTATTTGAATACATTGCAGTGTGGAACGGGAACAGGGTGATGATGCTGGACAAAGTCCTTGCTGCCTTGGAATGAACATTCGACGATATGTCTAAAAGTCAACGGCTATCGTTGAAAGCCAACCATCAACTAAAAATCGTACTTTTGTGTATGTTTTGTGTTACATGCAGCATACTGCCAGTAAGTCTACCGGTATACCTATAAACCGGTTATTCGTCTTTCCACACCGAAATCACCGGTCATATAATAATTTCCGTCATTTACTAACCAATTAGTATAGCGACCTCAATACAGCACGGAAAATACTAAAAAGGATAATCTTTTGCAATTTAACCCTATCTGGCCTGGGCGATTTGGGGTGTACCGCAGCCTGGAGGGGGGGGGGGGCGGAAAGTGCCCCCTATATATTTTCGCTATCGCTAAGACTAGAGGGCTGAAACTCACCACACTATATCTTTGGGTCAAGCTCTAAAAGAAAACGTAAAAAAAATCCAAGATGGCCGCCATGATGACTTCACTGTGACGTCATTTTCAAAAAGAGCTTTTTTGGACGACTTAACGGTTTTCTTCGCAAAAACAGCATGATAAATTAGTAAATAATAATCTGATATGAAATAAAATAAGTTTTGCCCACTTTTCCGTACAGAAAAGCAAAATGTTTGAAGAAATATGACGAGAACATCAGTTTTTCTGGTACCCCACATGGCCGCCATTTTGAATTTACCCATGATCCTCTGCTCGTGAGGTTATGTAAATTGGCTCAAAATGACCCCAATATGATAACCTATAACGTCCGGACGTTTCAGTTCTACATTTTTTGGCGTTCCGGAGATATCGCAGAAAGTTTGGTAGGGGAGCATTACATTACAACGTACAACGAATCCCATCTACTCTGCACATTTTCACGGCAAGGGTGAAACCAGACATTGAATTTTATTGATTTAAGAAATGATTATCGGCGGCCCTAGTTAACAGGGGCTGATTGAAAACTTACTTGTTCATTGCAATTTTTCACTTGGCGAGGAGGTCAGACAAGGAAATGGAATGTATGATGCAACGCTTTTCTGTCCGGATCGCTAAATAACAGCACACGATGCAACTGTAGTTTCCATACGATAAACACGGTCTGTCTCCCCATTTCGTGTAACATGCAGACTCACGCGCCAATAATGGGAAGCATTTAATTGCATTGTTGTTGTGTTTTACTATCCATAATCATACTACTAATCGACACTACTATTTGGGACCGCTTCATCCGTGATCTAGTGGAACATCACTACGCCAGCGCGCTTCAGCTGGTGTAATTCCGCAAAATAAGTGCGTACTTAGAAATATGGGGTTAATAAATAACTGCAGACTATTTACCTTGAAGGTTTAAACAACGAAAATGTATTGTTTAGTACACTCCGAAAACAGATCACTTGAAAGTGGAACCTGCGATGACGTAAGCTCTACTCTGTCCTAATTCTTTCATACTGATTGACCTAGATCCCAAATGTCAGTTATGAACGATCGATATTCCGGGCACCGATCGTTTGAACTAACGTCACGCACAATCTCGTGAAGTCAACGTACTTTTCAGGGTTGGCTATGAATGCGACGGTTCCACTCTTTGCATTTCGCCAAGAAGTCCGCTGCAGTGGACACGAACAGAATACTGCCTAACAAATTCTTTATTACAATGGAATGAACATCCGAAATCCTTTGTCATTCTACAAGTAATATGCTGATGTTGAAAGTTCACGCTGTTGTAAAAAGCGTAATACCTAGAACATTTTTAATTCCCGAATTGAGATCCCCATTACAACAAGTGTATTTGTTATAATTACCTTCACTTGTATCTCCGTAAGAAGGTAAAGGATATGCACATGAAAGACTGATCTGTGTGGGCTGAAAATAAAACCGTTTGCTTTAAATCCGAAGGCTGAAAAATAAGGGGTTTTCCAGGAGATTACATACTGAAATTTTAGCTTCGAAACATTGCGAAGGACAATTGCATAAAATGGATAAAACATTTATCAAAATTTGCATTTTTAGGGATAATTTTCTCTTGTAACAAATATATAATTTTTTTAAATCGATCGTGTATCATTTTTTTGCAATTGCTGATATTGCAGTGAGTAAGTTTACCTCCTCTGCCCTGAGAAGTTTATCCTATCGTCTACGGATAGGAAGTTTCAATTCAGAAGCAGCACAATTGATGGGTGCAACAGGCGGGATGGGGAAATTGGGATATTATGTGAAGTATTGAGGCGGGGTGGAAGAGAGGAAGGGTGTGATGCAGCCGCGGGGGAGAACATTTGTGTTATTAGGACTGATAAATGAATGAGTGAGCTAATAAACCAGATTACTTAGTTATTTATCTACTAAGATATAGTTACCTAGCTAATCCTATAGAACCATATAGGACTGTCCTACTGGCCCATATAGGACTGTCCTATTGGATCCTATAGGATTGTCCTATTGGATCCAGGGCCCTTGGTGGTCGAGTGGTCTAAAGCGCTTCGCTGGCGACCGCTAGCCTCACACCGCTGAACCGGCACGGGTTCGAGCCCATGTGTTAAAGTTTGTCAGTCACTTGCCGACGGGTGGTGGTTCTCTCCGGGTACTCCGGCTTCCTCCACCAACCAAACTGACTGTCATCATATGAGTGAAACAACCTTGAGTGTGACATTGAACCAAATGCCCCACCCCCGAATTGGATCCTATAGTACATTGCTAAAATTCTATAGGATTCTAAGGGACATACTATCCTATAGGATGATCCATTTCGACATTTTGATGAATAGGTCCTACAGAATCAATCATGGCTCCTGAATAACATAAAATGTAAAAATAAGGATAAGCTGGTAGTTATCACTTACAACTCCGGAGACAATACGCGTGAAAATGTGCAATTAATTTCCTCAACTCTTATGAATAATATTTTATATATTCCGTGGATAAACATTCCAAAAAAACAATATATAGTTATATGTCCTAGCCTATCTCTCAAATGTTATAAAGATAACCGGAAGGATGTACATAGTCTCTGCATCATATGACAAGAATATATACGGGCATGAGAAGACACAGAGTTTGATATTTGATTTCAGGCTATTGTTGAACAAAACTTGATGAACCTGTATTTCTCAAAATTTGGATGAGAAAGGGATCCATTCATGGGCCATCAATATATTTGTGTCCGTGTTGCCTCAAATATAGCAATACCAATACAGACCACCATTGTCCAGCTGTCGTCTTTAACAACAAACTTGGAAATAGGTTGGTCGTCCAGAACCCCTACATATTATATACACCGATGTAATATATATGATATATGTCTTTGGATTTCTGTCTATCTTAGATCGAAGACATGGCGGTATGAGTTACTTTTTCCAACCTGGTCTGGCCCCGGAAGGGAAATATCTACGTTCCGTCATCGTCTCGTCACGTATCGAATGTGCCGTGAATTGTCATCTGTTTGAGCACTGCGACACATTTCAGATAAGGGATGGTGGACAGTGTGACCTTCATTCGTCCTCGCTGTCCAGCTTGAATAACCGTACAGAGCCCGGGAATACTGAGAGAACCTACATAATCAAATAAAAAATTTCCGAAAGAGATTTGTTGATATCGATCTCATATTTTTACGATTTTACAGTTTTCATGTACGCACACTACAAACCTATATCAAGGCTGGAAAGTTTTAACTTCTTCACATTTTCGACCCAACCTTCAAACAATGCTATATTGATAGAAATATAGGATAGTGAAAGCAGTTATACAGGTGGGAGGTTAAAAAGACAATTGCCCTGCATAGAACATTCAATACGTGAATATATATATATATGTTTATTTAAGCAGAAGTGAAGGCCTTATCATCTGTTATTTACTGATCGATAAATGGTGTACTCTAGATCAATACACTACAATGGACGAAATATTTACCAGCATTATAGTGTCATGATCATTTAAACCTCTGTTACTACAATATGGTATAAGCGTCAATATGAACGGTACATAAATACAAATTTGCTAATTCGATTAATCAATATTTGTTTCCTCTCACTTGACGAAGGTGAAGGCTTCTTGTCAATATTCAGTGTAATTAGTAGAGTGGATTCTTTTCCATCCGGAATCTATTTGGCATGAAAAAGCATTGTTACACATTCAATAGGTTACTTTATGTATATATGTATACGGAAAAAAATTGTAAAAAAAGAGAAATTAATAGCCTACAGAACCGTGGCATATGCATGGGCACGATCCAATTGGAGCGATATGCAAGAGGTGGGGGAAAATTGACGACGTCTGGCGACTAAAAAGCAACCATATGCCTCTACAGGAAAGCATTTGTCGACACCTAACATTCAGACCCGAGAATTCGGTGGATTCTCTGATGTAGCCTTAGTATCTCAGCCGCAATTACATATTGAAACAGTTAATTAATCTAATCAGATTAGGAGGCTGCAATTACATCAGTTGAAATACATAATATTACAAACGGATCGCAAGTGTCAGTATTCGTCGACTTTATGACAAAAGAGATGATTACAATTTCGACATCGTAAACTATCCCTTTCTGGACAGTAATATTCCAGTGGGACCTGCATATGGCGTATACATATCTCGCTTAGTAGCATTTGCTAGATCCTGTGTTAAATGTGACGATTTTAATCAACGTCACAAAACATTGGTGCAGAAACTTAAAAAACAGGGCTATTCCACCAAGCGCCTACACTCAAAGTTTCTCAAATTTGGCGATACATATCGCATGCTGATAGCAAAATACGAACGTAGCGTGCAAGATCTATGGCGCTACGTTTCGTAACTTGTGTCTAATTCCGCTTAACCCGGGGCTAGGGGCCGTATGAACCCATGTACTTCAAGATCCTCATGGTACTCATATGAACAGTCACAATCAAAGCGTGACTGAGATACATCATTTTTTAGATGACGACTCTATAACGAATATTATGGATTAAGAATACTGATCAGCGATACGGATTTGATATTTTTGGAACATCATGATGTCTTGCCGGCATCATTGGAAACTGTTGACCGCTTCTCTCTTGCAGGAAACAAGCCTATGTTTATGTATACTATGATTGTCTTTTTGAATTTGGTGCTAATACTGTTATATGGAAAAAGGAATAGGTCTTTGGATTATGGACGCGGATATTCTCTAATGGACGACGGCTGGATTATGAATGACGGACTAGACGCTTGTAATTGGCCTTATAATTATCGTCTGGAAAGGAAAATACTATGCATGCAGTACTGAAGTGACATTTCTGAAACAATACCACAGTCAGGATCATAAAACAGTCTATCTTTTCTGCTTATTATACAAAGATCAAAAATAAGGATTGTAAGCATGACCTTCAGCTTCATCTTAACCGGGGTTCCTGAGTTATTACTTCATGTTAGCTCAACGGGTTACGCATCGAAAGATATTCCACATCTGGACCTGAGAGGAATCCCCGGTGACATCTATCTGCTGCATTCGCTTCCTATTACACTGTATTTATGGAAGCAGAGAAGATTCAAAACAAGAGTGGGGCATAGAAGGGAAACATATTGTCATGGTATTTTAGTCTATTGTTAGACATTGTGGATGTTTCTAGAATATAGAGCTTGTTTGCAAATTATTATGTGGGTCAGCCACTTGGAGCTTTCTAGAAGGTTCTTGTGAATTGTATCTAGGTCAGATGATGCGGTAACGTTGTGTATTCTAGAAGCGTCTTGATTGGGTAGAATGGTCTGGTATGCCCCATACAGTATAAACCCTTACAAACCAATAAGCTGGGGAATTTGTGGGATTTATGTGGGGCAAGCTATGTAGGAATCACGTGGGGAATGTGTAGGACAGCCAATGTGGGGAATGTGTAGGGATTTGGTAAAATCCCCACATTGGACTTAGTCATGGAAAATTAGTTTCTTAATGCTGCTTAGCTGAATTAAATCCCCGCACTATCCCAACCTCAGCCCCACGTGTTCCCTACATGTGGGGATGATGCGGGGAACTATATTTAAAGCTGGTATGGAATTGACCCACAATATTCCTGCAGTAAGTCCAGTATGGTACAGAAAACCCCACAATATCCCCACGTGGGGAATGTGCGGGGTAGAAAAGCCCACAATATCCCCACGTGGGGAATCTGCGGGGCAGTACTTCCAGCATGGGACAGAAAACCCCACACCATCCACAGGTGGGGAATCTGCGGGGCAGTACTTCCAGCATGGGACAGAAAACCCCACAACATCCCCACGTGGGGAATCTGCGGGGCAGAAAACCAAATAATATCCCCACGTGGGGAATCTGCGGGGCAGAAAACCCCACAACATCTCCACGTGGGGAATCTGCGGGGCAGTACTTCCACCATGGGACAGAAAACCCCACAACATCCCCACGTGGGGAATCTGCGGGGCAGTAATTCCAGCATGGGACAGAAAACCCCACAACATCCCCACGTGGGAAATCTGCGGGGCAGAAAACCCAATAATATCCCCACGTGGGGAATCTGCGGGGCAGAAAACCCCACAACATCCCCACGTGGGGAATCTGCGGGGCAGAAAACCCCACAACATCCCCACGTGGGGAATCTGCGGGGCAGAAAACCCCACAACATCCCCACGTGGGGAATCTGCGGGGCAGTACTTCCAGCATGGGACAGAAAACCCCACAACATCCCCACGTGGGGAATCTGCGAGGCAGTACTTCCAGCATGGGACAGAACACCCTACAATATCCCCACATGGGGAATCTGCGGGGCAGTACTTCCAGCATGGGACAGAAAACCCCACAACATCCCCACGTGGGGAATCTGCGAGGCAGTACTTCCAGTATGGGACAGAAAACCCCACAACATCCCCACGTGGGGAATCTGCGGGCAGTAATTCCAATATTGGGCAGAAAACCCCCAAGTTTAGTTAACCTGAAAATAGGTTATGTGAAATTGACCCTAGGTAACCCATAGTTTGTTCCCCCACTTCTGAACTGCATAACTTATAGGTTATCCAAATAGGTTATGCAGATGCATTGGTTTTTGACTGGAGATTATTCAATAAAACTTGCTGTTGCTATCTCCGCCGACATTTTGATTTTGTAGATAATAATAATCTCGTTCCCATAATCTAGCTCCTCTCAGCGTCCGATATTCGGACGCTGCCATTGCCGCTGGCAAAAAAACAAGAGTTCAATTGAACCCAAAATACGCCCGTAAAAATACAGTCGATAAACAACATAAGTGCCTGGAGCGGTATTTGTAGGAGAAAGTAGAACACCAGTTACTCTTACTCCGCGGAGGTGCATATTCCCCATCCCCCGGTTATGCACTTATATGTATGTATCAGTAACTTTAAAACAAAAAATTTGTTAGCATAAGCTGCAAAAGTAAGCTCATCAGCCTGATGAATTGGGCCGAAATGACAGTAGGTGCCAAATACAAGAATTTCAGACTAAAATCAAGGGAAGTAACTGAAGAAAACGTCGAATCAGCTCAAAAACAGTTTGTGCACATCTACACATGATACCGACCATATGTACCAAATTTCAAAAGAATCCATCGAAAAGGCTGTGACGAGTTGCATTCACGAGGACAGTATGTGGCAAATAAAAGATTTCAGACCAAAATCAAGGGGAGTAACTCAAGAAACTGTTGAATCAACTCGAAAAAAGTTTGTGCACTTGTGCACTCGGCACCAATCAGGTGTACCTAATTTCAAAAGAATGCAATGAAACCCCTAGGACGAGTTTCGTTGACGAGGACTGTAGGTGCCAAATAAAAGTATTCCAGACTAAAATCAAGGGCGCAGAACTCAGGAAAGCGCTGAATTGATTCGAATTGACGAAGACAGTAGGTGCCAAATACTAGGATTTCAGACCAAAATCAAGGGGAGTAACTCAAGAAACCGTCGAATCGGGCCGAAAAAAGTTCGTGCACAGTTACACATGGTACCGATCATGTGTACCAAATTTGAGAAGAATCCATTGAAAACTCTGGGACGAGTTGCGTTGACGGAGACAGTAGGTTCCAAATACAAGGATTTCAGACAAAATCAAGGGGAGTAACTCAAGAAAACGTCGAATCGGGCCGAAAAAAGTTTGTGCACATCTACACATGGTATCGATCATGTGTACCAAATTTCAGACGAATCCATTGAAAACTCTGGGACGAGTTGCGTTGACGAAGACAGTAGGTGCCAAATACAAGGATTTCAGACCAAAATCAAGGGGAGTAACTCAAGAAAATGTCGAATCGGGCCGAAAAAGTTCGTGCACATTTACACATGGTACCGATCATGTGTACCAAATTTTAGAAGAATCCATTGAAAACTCTGGGACGAGTTGCGTTGACGGAGACAGTAGGTTCCAAATACAAAGATGTCAGACCAAAATCAAGGGGAGTAACTCAAGAAAATGTCGAATCGGGCCGAAAAAAGTTCGTGCACATCTACACATGGTACCGATCAGGTGTACCCAATTTCAGAAGAATCCACTGAAAACTCTAGGACGAGTTGCGTTGACAAGAGAAAGTTAACGGACGGACGACGCCGTACCATAATACGTCCTGTCAAATTTAACGGGCGTATAAAAATCATTACCCGGTGACCAATTTTCGTCATTACCACGTGTTGCGTAAAGAGTTCAATTTTGTGTGACTGGCAGACTTCTATCATTGGAATTGTGACCTTTATTCCTGAAATATTTCTCAAATTAAATTCACATATACACGTTTTAATTTCAAAACAGTAGAACGTAAAGTTTCTCTCCCATTCAATTTCGTTTTCCGGCTCTCGGCATCACGCAGGTTCGGGGCCGCACACCTATGGTATTGCGTCTTGGTTAGGGCCCCATAACCAGGACACAACGTGCAGTCAGATAAGAGGAAATTGAGAGACTTTTACCCGGTTCATATAATCCCACAGAGCGATATATACACCTGGGCTGTATATTATCTAGTATTAGAGAGTGTATCAAAACGCACATGGGTTTCGCGTTCAATTATCTCCCATCCACTGGGGCTCTTGAGTGTGAAGTTAACATCGAAACTCTGGTAAGTACACCTCAAGTACAGCACATGCTTCGATCGGAAATGATTTTCAGGTTACAATAGGAATTTATTAACATTATGTCATTGTGACACAGAGTTTGGGCCATAATTTAGGCGAACGAATAATCGGTTATGCGTCTTTCATTTTGGGTAGTCCACCGTACAGTTAGGCAGTACAAAAGTTATTTCTGTATTCCCCTTCATGAGGGGGGGCGGGGGGGGACAGCCGCCAACCTTGGCAATGTGGAACTGATGTGTTCCATGTTCTCCTAACAGATATGAATAATTTACTTCAACTTACACTATGTCGCTCAGCCAGTTCCTGTGACACAAAGCCTGAGAGAGGTGCGTCTACATTGGTCTGTGTTGGGAGAAGTTTGTTGCCATACTGTTTCTCCAGAAAATACAACCTTGTGATTTTTTCCATCATCACTGTTCGTGAAGACTGCAGTACCAACAGGGACCTGTTTTACCATACATAGCCACCTTAAAAGACAATAAAAAAAGTGTTATAAAACATTTCATCAGAAGGCAATATGGATCTGTTACTGGGGACATACTTGAAACAACTTTGAAACTCTTAACCCCTAATGTACAGTAAGTCAAGGGGCTGACCCTGAAACATGCCCGGTAAATAACAACACAAAAAATTTGGGGGACATCACTTTAGATGTGGGGTTTTTTTTCAAAAAAGGCTACAAATAACTGGTGTGGCACCCCTTTCCCCACAACTGGTGGGACATCCCACCTCTTAGAAATGAACAGGATATCACAGTTTTATCTCAGACATGCAGTGATTATAAGATTTCCTCACCTCCAGGTGTAACTTCCTTTCCTTGTATGAGAGGATAACTGGTATTCACATGAGGTCCATAAGCCAATCTAATCCATTATCCTGTTACCAATTCACAGAATGAGTGGGGTCCAGTATTTGCCTGTTCCTATAGATCATTGAAATACAACACAATTATTTATATTAGCTAAAACTCAATCAGGGCAGTATACATTCTGTAGCAAATTATTGTTACTGCATGAACTGGTTAGGGATACTACCAAAATAGAGTACTCTCGCTGAACAAGAAAAGACAATAACCAGTCAGCTGTTCCATCAACTTTTAATGACCCGCACAACTGGGATAAAAATTCAATGCTACATGTTCTGGTGCCAATTTTATTTAATAAAAAAATTTTGTATGTCAAAAAGTTCTTAAACTTTAGTACAGTGTATTTTGTGAACTAACTGTCCTCCGATAATTACTGGAGGATGCATTTTATTTCTTTAAATTTTTATTCATAGCAATTTATCTGTATTTCCTAAAGTTAATCTTATGTAAGTCAGTTACGGATGGGAACATCTCGCTGTGAAGCTGGGTTGTCTGAATCAGCAATATCACATAATTACCTATAATCGTCCTTGAATTATATTTTGTTCAATGAAAACCGTAGTAATGAAGAATATATATTAAACTCTATTTACGATGTTTCACGAAAGCACATCAGGCGAGATAATATGAATTATATATGAATTATCTCCCTTTAATTGTTCCCATATGGCGACTCGCATGGCGGGAGTGTATTGTGGAGCCCCCGACAACTCGACCGATCAAATTTTATTGCCAATTCTACCCGGCTTGCGAGAACGATGAGTTACATATAAAGCTATCTGTTCAACATCTTCGTATTCTTTTTGGAAGGAATTACTTCCAGTGTCCCGCCGTTACGGCAACTCATCGACTGCACAGACTAGTCTGAGTCAAACAATTACCTCTACACTTCGCAGGTTTAGAGAAGTTGCCAGGCAACAACTTGTAAAGCTAGCCTATAACGGTCTATACGGGGCCTGACACTAGGCCTGTTGTATGAAACTAGTTTGGTATGATTTTCCACATAATAAATGGTGAATTATTATGTTAAGTTATTCGCAGAAAAGTAATAGACTGTAAAAGTGCAGAGTCGTTAGAATCAAACCAGGCCAAAAAGTACGAATAGTCCCGCTAACTCCGTAACTCCAAACAAAAATGGCGACCCCCAGACAGAGAAACTTTTCGTGTCTGTAGCTCCAGTTTTGAACAGAAAGGGGAGTCTTTTCATGCACAATTGGATGCACTAACTCGTTCTGTTCATAGCTAATGTTATATTTTATTGTTTGTCTTTGAAATTGGGTCTACACAGTGTCCCATGTTAGAGCAATACGGAACTTTTTTTGTCAACACTTTTCGCACTTCCGCTGGACTAGCCTAGTGTGGATGGCCACATTTTCCATAAATATAAAAAAAACCTGAAGTTGACATAGCCCTATACCCCATTCGAGGTACAGGCCTATACCTCGATCGAGGTATAATACCCTGATCAAGGGATAATACCCTGATCAAGGTATTTTCCCTAACCTGTTGATTATGTATACTTACATTTAGTCAACACTTCTGTGATACCCATACCCTCTTCACTGACGACTGTTTCACCAACTATACATATTCCGGGTTTATTACCACCACTGGGTCAATAGGTTGTTGCTCATTTGTCTGTACCGGCACATGAATTGGATATTCTGCCTTTATTGAAGAAGCTGTGGAGCTGGAAATAATGATAATAAACAAGGTATTAAGCCACTATCACATTAGATAGTTTAGTTTATATTCAATTTAATTTTTACCCCCTTTAAAATTCAAAAAATGTCTTTCAGGCTCTCCTGATTATTTTCTAAAATTTAAATAAAATAAAAATACTAAAGTTATAATATATAAATATATTTAACTTGAAGTTGATAGAAGTCTGTTATTTTTTCAAAAAATAATGTGTACAAGTCGACTCCAGTTTCGACGCAACGCATTTTTCTCTCGGGTGGGAAATGGGTGAAAAGTTACATCCTTCAACCATGGATATTTCCTCTCTTTGTTCCGTTTTTTAACAGCGGCATTGCAGCCCGGAACACAACAGAAAAAGTTTGGCATTTTATCGCCCGCGGTCAGATTAGTCGTGTGCAACCAAATTTACCCACAGGCACAAAAGAGCTACAGGACAGGGGGCATAACTCTTGATCTCAGATTATGCGTATATAAACTTTCCAAGTCAATCTTTATCTTTCTGGTGAGGGGTAAATAAATTTTCCATTAGTAATGCAAGTGAATGAAAAAATAATCTTTTTATACCTATTACGTCTGTCGAGTCATTCATTTTAATATGGATAAAATTACAAATTATATCAATTTACAGTATAATGAAACTGATATATTACAGAAATTTTGTAGAGGTAAATATATTTTAGAGGTAAATATATTTTAGGAAACCAAAATTTATTTGGATATAGCTGTTTATAAAGGTGATCATCTTGTCTGACCACTCATCTGTCATCACCCTAAAAAAGGTGATGAGATTTCATCAACTTTTTAGGGTGATGACCAAGGATGGCCACTCGTCGTTCATCCTGACTGGATCTCATCACCCTTTTATGGTGATGGCCTGGTTTCATCACCTTTTTAGGGTGATGGATTTTGTCGTTACCTTTTCTCATCACCCTAAAAAGGTGATGACCAGACCCCATCACCTCAAAAAGGTGATGGCTCATCCGGATCCGTCTTTTCGACGCTACTGAACTGAAACTGGCCCAAAATCTTTACTGTTTTAAGAAAACAGAGTTCACAGTCTGCCTGCATGATCCCCACATCTATCTCACACTATATGTGCAAATAAAATATCGCCCCACTTCAACCTCACTATCGTCTTAGGCTATGCATGAAAAAATGCTTGCCCAACAAAATCCCCACGTTTATCTTAAGCTATGAAAACGGCGAGCATTTTGCCCTACATCATCCCCACGCCGGACTTAAACTTTCAGTACAGCCCGGCACATTCCCTACATTGGACTTTGTCTACGAGCGCTGGAAAAAGTCCACCCCACCTAATCCCTACAAACAACTCAGTCGATTAACTCCGAAGTTCATTTTCCCTACACCAACCCCACGTTACACTTTGAATATGTAGCAGATAAAGTTATGCCCTACACGCGGACTTTGAATTCTCAGAACTGTCGCCCATTCACCCGTCATATTCCCCACATCCGCCCTACATAATCCCCACATTTTTTTTTTTTATAATTTCTTTGTCTTCATCAAACAGCAGACAGTACATGTTAATATATTTTATGTATATAAAATTCGAGTTGAAATATTTAATTATAGATGCGGACCTTTAATCTAAATAACAAAGGCAGTAGAAAAAAGCAGTAACTAACGTAATTATCAGAAAAAATAGCTAATAAAAAAAATTAATAAAAAAAAAATAAATAAATAAAATTACAATAAATGGGGAATCTATAGTGAAATATATAGGGAGTGTGCAGCTTGTTCTGTTGGTCCGAGAATATTTTGACCAGCATTTTACCTCTAGGTTTTGTATTTAATTGTTGGGCAATTAGATATCAATATCATTGAACAGCAATTCATTAAACAGCAATATCATTATCCATATCTTTAGACAGCAATATCATTAAACAGCACTATCATTCGGTTTCTCCGTCGTGGCTGAATACTTTAGTAAAAAGCTCCCATTTTTTCTTGAAGTATTCAGATTTCAGATTATATTTATAAATAGTTTTCTTCAAATTTAGATTATATTTGAGTATATTTATTATACCATCAAGGTTGGGTGTAGAATCTATACAACGACACTTATAAATGTATTGTTTTATCAGTAATACTACGTGATTAAATACAAGATTCTTTAATGGTAAACCGAATAATATAGTCTTTTTGTTAAGAACAAGGCCTATATGACATTTCTTAAGTATCCAATTTCGCAAGTCTTGCCATAACCTATTAATTATTTGGCAGTCCCAAAATAAATGTTCAATTGTTTCTGGATCATTGAGACAAAAGGTACACATTGAATCTGTCGTGATCTTCATTTTAACTAATAACTCATTCGTTACTAAACATCTGTGTATTAATTTATACTGCAGGTTCCATAGCCTTGTTTCTAACGTACAAGACTTTGCCATTAAATATGCGTCATGCCAGTTCACAATTTTCCCACCTAATTTGTCTTCCCACTTTGTGATAGCTACAGGGGTCAGGCTGTCTGCAATGAACAAGTTGTAAATTTCCCTACATCCCCTGCTAGACTTTAATATCAATTTAGCACACTTTGGATAGGGTGGTGAAAGCATGTCCGACGTTGTTGGTTTGTTTACTCTAAGATAATCTTTCCAGATCTTCGGTATACTTCTGATTAATCTTTCGTAGTCTAGATATGTCCCGATTAAATTGTATTTTACTTTTAATTCATTGAACGTAAAAAAGATACCGTTTTCGTTGATAAAATCTTTAATGAAGTAAAGTTTTTGATTGAACCATTGCCGTATAAATGTATTTGTCTTATTAAACGAAAAATTATACTATAGTGGTTGAGATAATATATCTTGGTCTTTAACTTTAATTTTCGTACAATATTTCGACCATGCAGTCACCACTTCTTTCCAAAATGGATGTTTTATCTTCTCTGTGTGGTACTTAAAATCACCCCCAGTTAAAGTAAATAGATTTGGATTGAAGTATTCCAACAAGAGCTTTTGCCACTTACAATTCGTTACTAAAATCCTTCTGACCCATGTTACTTTTAACGCCTTTATAAACGAATTCACCTCCACCATTCTGATTCCACCCTCGTTGTAATTTTTAACCACTATTCGTCGTTTAACTTTGTCACATTTTCCATTCCATAAGAAATTAAAAAACATCGTATTTATCCTTTTTATTATATCCTCTCCTGGTGCCGGTAGGGCTGTGAGCAAGTGTGTTATTTGGGAAAGAACTAATGTTTTAATCACTGTTACCTTACCATAAATCGTTAAATTTCTTCTCCTCCACATATTCAAAATTGTTTCCATTCTGCCTAGTTTATCTTTGAAGTTTAAATCTAGCATATTGTACATTTCTGTGGTAAACTTGACTCCCAAAATTGTAAAAACAGGAGTGTTCCAGTCCAGCCTGACCCCTTCGCATAACCTAGTTCCAGAATTAATCAAAGGGCCTAGAGCTATAGCCTGAGTCTTCTCCACGTTAATTTTAGGACCAGACATATTGTAAAATTTCTCTAGAACTGCCAGGGTTTCTTTAAATGACTCTTCTTGTCCAGCCAACATAATCTGGGTATCGTCAGCATACTGACTTAATTTAAATTCTGTTCCGTTTATATTAATTCCTTTAATTTTTGGATTCTGTCTAATTAATATACCTAGAATTTCAGCACAGATAATAAACAAATATGGCGAGAGAGGGTCCCCCTGTCTACATCCTCTCTTTACAGGAAAGAAATTAGAGAAGAGTCCATTTTGTAGGATACAGGAATTTGCTCCGTTGTAGAATATTTTTACCCATTTTTTGATAGATTCACCAAAACCAAAGAAGCTTAGTGCTTCATGGATAAAGTCATGAGAAACCGTATCAAACGCTTTCTCAAAGTCTATGAGAAGTAGTGTGCCTGGAATATTTTTCTGTTTAGTTTCAAAAAGTACATCAGATAAAAGTCTGATATTTTCTCCGATGAAACGGCCTTTAATAAAACCTTTTTGATCTTCGTGTATAATAAAATCCAAAACTGTCTTGAGCCTGTTGGCTATGCAAGCAGATGCTATTTTATATGTCACGTTTAAAAGAGATATTGGCCTCCAATGTTTTAGGTAATATCTATTTTTGTTTGGTTTTGGTAAGCAGACAACTGTGCCCTGTTTTTGAGTTATTGATAATTCACCATATTCATAGCTTTCATTTATAGATCTAAGAACAAGATGTCCTAACTCTTTCCAAAAAAACTTGAAAAATTCAACGCTAAAACCATCTAGGCCTGGACTCTGATTGTTTTGCATTTTAATAACTGTTTTATATAATTCATCATAAGTGATATTTCCTTCTAATTTCTCTGCAACACTACTGTTTAACACTTTTATTTTAGACTTATCTATGATATTTTCCCAATTATTATTCAAATCACGCTTTCTCTCCGAATATATATTTCCGTAAAAAGATTTTTGTTCATTCAGAATTGCTTTACTATCTAAAATTTCCTCACCATTGTCTGTAACAAGTTTGTTCATTAATTTATCTGTGTAGTTTCTATTCTCTAAATTGCAAAAATAATTGATAGGCTTTTCTCCATTTTCGATCCATCTAGCTCTAGATCTCATCATTGTTCCATTTACCTTCATTTTCCTAATATCTTCTAATTCTTTCTTATATTGCGAAAGTTTGTTACAGTCTTCTATATCAATAATTTCGATATTTTCTTGAATCTGTATCTCAAGTTCGCTTATATTTACTTCTAAATCCTGTTCTTTTTTAATGTTTGATTTCTTTTTCCACGATGAATATGAAATCGTTTTCCCCCTAACCTTCATTAAAAAAGTATCTAGAAAAAGTTTGTCTGTGATTTTTAGTTGTAATTCTTCTAGTGGCACGTCCTGTATATTTTCGCGTAGATATGGAGATGCTGCATATTCATCAATGCATTCTCGGAGTATATTTTTAACGGAATCTGTGTATGCATTATCAAAAAGTAGACTAGAATTAAATTTTCAATATCCCGCACCCTTTTGTGTTAAATTTTCCGATATCTTCAAAACTAGTATTGAATGGTCCGTTCTATATCCTGGCAGTATATCTGTATCAACAATTAAATTCGCAACATCGTTTGAAACTAAAAAAAAAAATATAATCTGGCTTGCTTCCGTTGATTTTTTTGCCTCCACGTGTATCGTCGTGTATTTTCGTGTTGAATTCTCCATATGTCTTTCAGGTCTAGAGATTCTTTAATTTCTAATATCTCTCGTCTTGCGTTTGGGTTATTAATATTTTTGTAATTGTCACAATCTAATTTTGAATCTAAAATCATGTTCCAGTCTCCCCCAAAAATAACTGATTCCGTATCATATTTAGAAACTTTTTCTTTAAGTTGTTTATAAAAATTTGGATTATCCTGATTTGGTCCATATATGTTTACAAGCAGTATTGTTTTCTCTGGTAGAATAAGTTCTACCAAAATGAAGTTCCCCAGGGGGTCCCTCTCCACCTTTCCAATCTTAAAATCAAAATTATTATGAAACAAAATTGCTACACCCCTTGAATTTGACCGGTAAGGTGCTACTATCCCTTTTAAACCCCACTCTGATATAAAACTATCTACCCTTTTCTCTTCAATATGGATGTCTTGAAGGAACAATATAGACGGATTTTTCTTGCGCATGTAATGTAAAATATCTGTGCGTTTTTCCTTAGTTGAGATTCCCTGGCAGTTCATAGATAAGATTTTCAAATTATTTATCATTACAATTGGTATATCTAAGTAACCCTTCTACCTTGCTTGTACACTCCCAAATATTTACCACATTAGTAGAAATCAAACAATCTAAATAAACAAATAGATAGATAGATCCCATCTCATCCGAGCGGATGTACAATGTACATAGGATCAACGATTGCCAGAATTAAAATATTCATAGAACTTCCAAACATCTTGCTCTATACAGACAACACATTGCTGGCAGAGGCTGTACAATAGTAAAAAATCTAAATGCGGCATACCAGGACAAGTGGCCCATATCGCGCATCCCCACATTTATGCTAAATTTGCATAACCGTGGACAGCTGCCCCACACAAACCCTACGTTACCCCCAGGAGGAAAGTTCCAAACCACGCTTCGCCCCACACGAACCCCACGCGCCCACCAATACCCCACACTTTCCCTACGCAATCCCCACGTTTATGTTTGTAAGGGAATAGCGCTCAGTCAGTCAGTCAGCATGGAATTCAAACTGGCTTTCTATGTGGGTGTTATACTGTGTTGCCTTTGCCTGTAATTACGGACTACTGGAGTATTTACTCCTGTGTATTAACGTTTACGCTATTGAACCGTCGGATATTGGACACTTACTGAGATTGTGAACAACTGAGCAGTATTGGATTACCATTATACAGAAAAGCGAGTTGTGCGCGTCAACAGAGACTGTAAAGTACACAGTGGTATAGCATTGAACAGTAAGATTATATTTCACACATTTAATTATTGTATTAACCTTACTTAATTTGTATATGATTTTAGTATTGTAAATAAATATTTGATTGTTAATCCTTGACTTCACAAATCTTTTTGATACGTTTTTCTGTTACCGTTAAGTTGACGTAGCAATATTCACACCTACGCCTTACTATGAATACGTACATATATTATTAAACGCAACATAACAAGGCAAATATAGTGGTTGCTTTATTACGGTTTTTACAACAGCGTGAACTTTCAACATTAGCATATTACTTTTAGAATGACAAAGGATTTCGAGTGTTCATTCCATCGCAACGAAGACATTTTTGGCAGTATGCGGCTCTTGTCCCTTACTACGGTTCTTAGTTTAGCGTGGCCTTTCAGCAGAAGCCGTTGTCTTTTGTTGTCGAATGTTTATTCCCATCCAAGTGATGTTCATTTCCACCGCATTCGTTCGTGGGATTGGCCAGATGCTTAAATCATCCGGCACGGCATGTAGTGCGATGTCAAATGTAACTCGGCTGCCTTTTCAAAGAATGAGTGTATGACGGTATGATTGTTGTCTGTCGAGCCGCTATCAGAAAGCAAATTTACTCGAAGTTCAGTGCTGTGTTAATTGTTGCGGGGTTTTTTTGTTTTTTGTTTTGTTTTTTTTTACAGTATTCTGTTGTCTGTTGAAATACATTGCAGTGTAGATTGGGAACGGAGGAATGCTGGACAAAGTCTTTGCTGCCTTGAAATGAACATTCGACGATGTGTCCAAAAGTAAACGACTATCATTGAAAGCTCCACACTCAAATACGAACCGTAATATTGCGGATGTTTTATGTTACATACAGTACCGTAGACAAAATAAAATCGGTATTTCGTCTTTCTAAACCAAAATTACCTTTTACTTACGAATTAGTATAGCGACCTCAATTGATAATGGAAAATGGCAAAAAGGATCATTCTTTACAGCTTAAAACAATTGCAACCAATATATTTGTTTTCTCCCGAGAATAGAAACAATTTATCAGTATCACTACAGAGTATATACCGGCTTGCTAAAACCAATGGTTGATGGCCTAACTATACTATGAAATTGAATCGTATTTACTAAATATCATGGGATGAGTGCGACTTTCCAATATTACCTCCTTCCAATTGATGAAATATATTATATATGCCCTTGGTATATTCAATATGGAATGAGCTATTCTCCTCATTATATGATCAGTATACAAGAAATCTCCTCTATTTTGCACATTTTCAAGGCAAGGATGAGCCGAGATGCCTTGCATATAACCAGACATTGAATTTAAATGATTTTAGAAACGAAAGCAGTTATTTAATAACTTTGACGGTGATTCTCTGATCAACAAGGGCTGATCGAACAAATGTTCCTTGCAATTTTTCGCTTGACGAGGATGCCAGACAAGGAAATGGAATCTAAAATACAACGCTTTTCTTTCCGATTCGCGATATAACACCACATCAACTGTAGTCTCCATACGATAAACACGGTCTGTCTTCACATGTCGTGTAACATGCAGACCTGTGTTAGCTCGCACGCCCATAAACGGAAGCATTTAATTGTAAGGTTGTTGTGTATTACTACCACAATCTCGTGAAGCAAAGGTACTTTCCAAGGTTAGCTATCAATGCGACCGTTCCGCTATGTACTTTTCACCACTGTAATAGACAAGAGCAGAATACTGCCGACAAATTCTTTATTGCGGTGGAATGAACATTCGAAATCCTTTCTTATTCTAAAAGTAATATGCTAATGTTGAAAGTTCACGCTGTTGTAAAAACCGTAATATAACATTAGGGCGGAACCGTCCATAGCATTCGGCAGCAGTACACTCCTATACTCAAGCCTGTCACCAAATCGAGTCCGCTACTTTCGCCGTCAGATATCGTTGGAAGTTGAGAGAAGTCTCGATGACATCTATCCGCTGCATTCGTCTTCTTCTTAAGTTTTGAGATACACAGATGTGTTCCAGATTCGGTATTAACACCGAATCTTGGCCTCGCCTAGTATTGGGCCCGCCTAACGTTGGGCCAATGACTGAGTAGTCGTGAGTCGTGCCAGTCGCCGATTTTGAAATTCTAGAGTCCATGGGGCGATGGCAGCTTCACTTGAAGTTAGCGATAAGAATGTGACTATTTGCTTTGAAAGAACAGTTTTTTTAATGTCAAGAAACGGAGACGGGGGAAAAGGTGTGTATACGAAATTTGCAGGATTGTCAAACGAGTGTCTGACATGATTTTAAAGTGCTTGGAAAACATTTGAAGATCTGGATAATGTGAGGATGCAAACCCACACTCTTGAAGGCTCAAGCTGACAAACGACAATCTGGAAAACATCGATTGAAACACTGAGGGAAGCCCGTATGTCCTATAAATAATGAGCTCTTGAGAAATCCCGGGTCGAAGGCCCATCGCTGAAGGTGACACGAAGAAATGGACTAAATATAAAAGTCTATACAGAATCTTCATAAATCACACCCCTCTCCTGCCAAAAATCCTTAATAAATCTATAGTACACCGCGCTTTCCTCTAACTTAAGCTCCCTTATGTTTGAACTCAGTTATCAGTCTCAGATATCGGACTTCACTATTTCATTAAGCGATTGATTTGTATAGCTTCATGATACCTTATCTTAGGATATAGATATAAGAAAGTCCTACTTGCATTGTGCCAACAGTTTCCCCAAGGGTTTTACCATCATATTCTACTAGTCTACGTAGCGGTTCCCTTTACTGTTGACATTATTATTTTGTAAGCATTTCTGAGAGAAAAGTGTCAAACAACGTACATTTTAACGTTTTTATCATAAAAAATGTTTATGTTGTGTGAAAAAGTGAATGATAAATTTAGTACATCACAAATAATAGACTAGACTATTATATTATTGTACTATCACATCATTGTACCAAATATATTGTATTCTTTCACCTTTCGATGATTTTCCGACTTGCGGTTGAAGAGTAATTGAAATTTGAAATTGAAATTTATGCACCAAAATATACATCAAAGTAGTGGATACCAATGGCTGAAATGCTGAATTTTAAAAAAAATATATGTGAGTAGGTCTTTTTATTGCTCTTTAGTAAGCAATCTTTTTAGTGCCAGTATAAGTATGGTACTTAAAGCTTTTTCATTTGTGGATAATTAGTCAAATAGAGCAAAGTCTGATGAATATCTAACAACAAAATTTGTTTTCAAGGTACAACAGTCAAAAACCTCTGTCCAGAAAGCATTCGTATATGTACAGTACACCAGCATCTGCATGTTCTTTTGGATATACTGAATTTTAAATAGAAAATCATTTGTGGGTAGGGTTTTTTAGATAATTTTGTATTGTATCCGTCTTAATAGTTTATCTGTCGTACTATTAAAATGTATTTACCACTTTTGTATCATAATCGACTGTTGATTTCCATTTGGTTTCTGCTGTCGGGGTTGTATCACTTCCCATAAACAAAACCTGGGAGTTTGTATAAATGATGTTGGAGACCTGACCTCCCACAAAAAACCTGATAAAATGGGAGAGTACCAATGATAGAGAGCCCTCTGACCGCTCCAATACGAGAGCATTTTTCCATTTTTACACCTTTTATGTCCTCATTATTTCGTATTATAAATAACAGTATTTCTGCTCACAGAACAAATATGTAAGGAGAAAGCGGGTTACCTTGTCGAAATCCCCTTTTTATCTCGAAAAACATTGAAAGGTGGCCGCATTGCAGGACTGAAGATGATATGTTGTTGTAAAAGTATTAATCTAAGATTTTCAGGTATCACTGAAATAAATATGTCTAAAATTGTATTAATAAAATCCCAAGATATTGTCTCAAAAGCCTTTTCAACGTTTATTATGAATAGCATTCCAGGAAAGTTATCTGTTTCAGCAAGGCTAAGTAAATCATAAACTAGTCTAACGTTATCCCCCGTTAATCGACCTTTGATGAAACATGTCTGTTCTTCACTTATCAGCTTTTCTAAATATGTTTTAATTCTTTCCACTGTGCATGAAGCGATTGTATATTGAACGTTTAATAGCGTAATTGGTTGGCGGTTTGATAAAAACTTTCGGGGTTTATTACCTTTTGGAAGGCAGGTTATTGAACCTTGTTGTGTAATTGATAACATTCCTGACTGAAAAACCGAAATTAAGACTGACCATAAGACAAATACCGATATTCCTCCAGATTTTTATTTTTTTATTTTTAATATACTGTAGTAAACCCATCGGTACCACGACTCTCATTATTTTTAAGACGTTTTAGCGCTGCCAAGACTTCTTCATATGTCACCTGACCCCTAATCGATTTCTTGCCCAATTCAGTGAGTCTTTTATATTCGCCTAAATTTAAATCCCTTATTATAAAGTGGTATCACGGCTGGCGTAGAGTGTCTTGTGAAAATTTCTCATCACTGCAAGGATTTTGATTTCCTGTTGCGCTTTTGCTATTGTTTTCTTCTACTGGGATATTCTATAATTTTTCCTCTCATTTATAAAAGTAAAGCACCAGAGAAAATTTGGTTATTTATGGAGAGATTTTGACGATTTATATAATTCAACTGTCTTTGCAATACATTATTTAATCACCTCAATAGAGTCTTAATGATGAGTTGCTAACTTTTCAAGACCATGTCCTCGTTCGAATTCGTTAAACTTACATTCAAGTATAACAACCGAATGATCACTTTTGTATCCTGGAAGGGTTCGATGATTAATGACAAAGATTTAAATTTCTTCATTTATAATCTAGATGTGCCTGCTTAAATGGTGTTTTCTGCCTCCATGTAAATATTGCATCACCGCGAACGGATCGGAATACGAATAGTAAATTTTCAGATTGGATCATGTCAAGCATTGTATTTCTTGAATTAGAATTATTTAAGTGAAGGTAGTTTTGTGTATCTAATTCTGGATCTAAGACAAGGATCGAGTCTCCACAGACGATAGAACACTCGTTTGAAAATGGTTGGATAAATTCCTTCACCGTTTCATGGAACATTGGGCTGTCAGTATTAGGTCCGTAAATATTGATGATCGTTATTCTTTGTTTTCCTGCTAATACATCCCAGGCCAAAAAGATTCAGTTTGTGTCTTTTTTTTCTTCCAAAACTTTGTACTCTAAATTTTTTCCGAATATATTGCAACACCCATCGACTGTTGTTGGAACTAAAATAACATTCACTGTTCCCCCAATCCACTTTTACTTTGAATTTTGTTTCAGCCCTGAAAGTGTATCTTGTAGACAGTATATGAAGCACTTTTTCTTTTAATAAACTCAAACAGATCGTTTCGATTGGACGAGCCAGCGAGACCTCTATGGTCCATGAACAAGAAATTAACTGTGTTCTCCATTGTTGATATAACTAACTTGCTGGGGCTGTGGGGCACCAAAACATATCCGATAATGTCGTGTGCATGTTTGTCTTCAAATTCGTTGTCGGGGCATTGATGCATGACGTCTGTTCCTTCGTTCTTGAATAATGCGAAATCAAAACGAAATCCTGACGAGAATCACGAGGATTAATGAGGATTAATAATTCCTAATTGAAAATGGCAGAGAATATTGTCAGGTTTAAAACTGTATGTTGTTAATAAAATACATGTAGAAGGTTAAGCACAGGGTGTATAAATTCTCCATACTATCTGCTACTGAGAGGCGATAATGGTTCGACACTGATAACAGGTTGAGACTACATGCCGCCATCAAAGAAGCACACTGCGGACGTGTTATTTGGCAGAGATGTGGTTGTTCAGTTTGTAAGTTGGTAATACATACTCCAGAAGAGTGAGCTAGTATCTTGGATCAACCTGCTGTAACAGATCTACAGGTAGAACTATCTGACACACATGTTTAACTTGTGTACTGGAAAAAGGACAGATAAATAAATTTAACGTCGCGTTCGACAGGATGTGATTCATAAAAAGAACACCGTTACCTATTGTTCGCTGGTGAGCCTGGATAGCGACGTATCTAATGTCATGTACACTCACAAAACTGGTGTGTACAAAAGGTACACAAACTGTGTATCTTTTGTACACAGTGACTTGCGTACCTTTTGTACACAGTGGCTGTGGCAAAAATTATCATGCGCAGCGATGTGTACAGAAAGTACACATTAATGTGTACTTTTTCTACACAAAAATTTTTTTTGCAAGATATACACACTAATGTTCACAAAATACACAAGAATGTGTATAGAATGTACGCAATATTGTACATTGCGAATTATATTCCCTTAGGACTGCAATTGAACAGTTCTGGGAAGAAACTATATTGGAAGGACTGTTTTTGAATAAATTTATTTGAAAAACATAATATAGCAACAGTACAGGTTTTACATGCAGAAGTGTAGATATAGAACAAACACATAAGACTCAAAGTTTATTATGGTGTATATGAAATTATATTAAATTAAATTACTAACACGCTACACACATTATGAGAGAAAGTACCTGATAGAGAACAGAAAGTACGTTATTGTGTTATTGTAAAGAATAAACAAAGAGTTAAATATATCAATCAGAACGCGTCACAAGTATTTATGGAAGACAGAAAGCCTATAAAGTAGTCATGAAAAGTAAGAGGTGACAATTTTGTTACAGAAATTATCATACGAAATATACAAAGTATATAGCAGTAACATGTGATGAAGAAAGTTGCATGGAAAATTAGCATAAAAAAGGAAACAATGTAGCCATGAAATAAAATGTGATCAGGTGGTGAACAAAGTTAAAATATTACATATTCGACATCGACAAGATGTAATATAGTAAAGGAAAAAAATTGAAACAAAGAAAGAAAAAGTTAGTCAAATAAAAGCTCGACTCGGTCATCAACGACTTGCATCAAAATTTGGTAAAAAACTTCAAATTACAAGCTTCTGGTCCGTCATTCATAATTCAACCGTCGTCCATTAGAGAATATTCGCGTCCATAATCCAAAGACCTATTCCATATTCCATATAACAGATTTAGCACCAAGTTCAAAAAGACAATCATAGTATACATAAACATAGGCGTGTTTCCTGCACGAGAGAAACGGTCAACAGTTTTCAATGATGCCGGCAAGACATCATGATGTTCCAAAAATATCAAATCCGTATCGCTGATCAGTATTCTTAATCCATAATATTCGTTGTAAAGTCGTCATCTAAAGAATGATGTATCTCAGTCACGCTTTGATTGTGGCTATTCATATGAGTACCATGAGGATCTTGAAGTACATGGGTTCATACGACCCCTAGCCCCGGGTTAAGCGGAATTAGACACAAGTTACGAAACGTAACGCCATAGGTCTTGCACGCTACGTTCGTATTTTGCTATCAGTATGCGATATGTATCGCCAAATTTGAGAAACTTTGAGTGGAGGCGCTTGGTGGAATAGCCCTGTTTTATAAGTTCCTGCAACAATGTTTTGTGATGTTGATTAAAATCGTCACATTTAACACAGGATCTAGCAAATGCTACTAGGCGTCATATGTATACGCCATATGCAGGTCCCACTGGAATATTACTGTCCAGAAAGGGATAGTTTACGATGTCGAAATTGTAATCATCTCTTTTGTCATAAAGTCGACGAGAGAGAATGCCCGCCTCATTTTTATAGAGATATAGATCTAAATATGATGTGCCTGTAGGGCTATCTGTAGTTTCCTTCAAATCCAGTGAAGGTGGATATATATCCTTCAATGCGTCATTTATATAGCGATTATCCACAGCGAGAAGATCGTCTATATAGCGTTTGGTGAATGAGAAGGAACGGGCTTTGAATGGATCGGTTTTTGAAAGCGCCTGCATATAGTCATATTCATAAGAGAACAGATATAGGTCAGCCAACAAGGGTGCACAATTAGTACCCATTCGAATACCTATATGCTGCTGATATATTGTGTTGCCAAATTTTACATAGATAGTATTAATGAGAAATTCAAGCAACTATATAAACAAAGAATCATCCCATGAATGATATCTCTTGTATGTAGTAGAGCTAAAGAATGCTTTATGACATCCGACATTAATATATCTACGATTAGTTTTCTTGAACACAGATACTATTAATGAACTTAGACGGTCAATAAGGTCCTGATGAGGGATTGTAGTATAGAGAGTCGGGAAATCCTACGTGGATACATGTCTATACGGTATGTGACCTTTAGCATCAAGTTCTTCCGTAAGACATTTTGAAGTTTTCAATATCCACATACATTCAACGCCAGAGTTTTTAGAAAAAGTGGCGCAATACCTTTCCCAAAATGTTTTACCTCCTGAAGGGCTCTCGTCAACAGGGTTGAAAGAAGCTTGGTGGTGCAGCTTCTAGAACCAGCTATGAATCTAGCTTTGTATGGTGATTTATGCATTTTGGGGGTCCAGTATACTTTTGGTATATCATTATGTTTGGTTGGAATACAAATGCCTCTTTCCTTGAGAAACATTTTGTGATTGTTAAATAAATCTTCCAGAGTAAATGCAGTTTGAGAGTAATTAGACGTTTTTGATGACGATACGTTTACACTCAATTCTTCAACCAGCACCTGGTAATAGTAATATTTACATATGAATATTATATTATTTGGAGCTTTGTCTGCTGGGACTATGACGAATTTACTCTGGAGATTTGCTAGAACTTCTTGCGAATTGGGGCTTCTCAGTACTTGTTTTGCTTGGGGAAGGGTACTTTTGTCAATATGGCGGATTGTTTCAACGACCTTGCTCTTGGTGAGGTCCAGCCAATCAGCGAGTACTGAAATCCGCTAAAATGCATACACGCAAACTGGCCAAGAGGCGTACAATTAAAGTAGCAGGGTTGACGGGCTTGTTTTCAAATTCAGTCTCGTTTCGGACAATCCAGGTTACTAGACGGGCTTCAAAAATTAACAGCAAAGCAAGTTGAAACTGGAAGTATTTGGGAAATTTTGGAAGGATTCCGAAACGGATGACCGAATTGTCCAGATTTAGGCGTACACCAGAGAAGTCAAAAATTCAACCGGCTGATAAATTCCACAAGGGGAAAACATTTTGACAAAATACCATCAGATGGTCGGCAGTTTTAATTTGATTGCAAAAAGTACATTTGATAATATTAGTCACATGACGACTATATAGAACGTGATTTATGGGAAGAATATCGTGACTGAGTTTCCAAGCCACATCGCGTGAACTGCGGTCAATACATGAACTCAAAATATTTTTTCACACTACTGGAAAGTCAATAGTCGGGAAAATATTAAATGCAAAAGTGGTAAGTAAAACATTTTCACTGAGCGCGACTGGAACCAATGAAAATTGGAATATAGCTTAGAGAAATGTCTGAAAGATTCTAATAGGGTAACATAAAAGGGAAGAATATATTCTGAATGCGGAAGTAACTTAGAAGCGAACGCTGGTTTTAGTGCACGTACGTGAACACCTATCCAATATGTTGCGAAATATGTCTATTTAGCATTATGATATTATGTAGAAATTGCCATAGATTATACAGACGGAGTGCCTGCAGTGTGGATTTCAAATGAACGATAGATAATCCACCATTGCGGTAATTATTATATACGAAAACACGGGCAAGTGGTTAAAAAATGCGGGTTTTCCATAAATAACTGAACATTTCTTTTTGAAATATCTTCATTTTATTTCAGGAAGGTCCAAAATATTTAAGTCGTAAATTAGTTTACTAACAGCTAAAGTCTTTAGCACAACACTTACCGAAAACCGAAAAGAGAAAGACCGTTGGATTTCCATATATTTAAGCATGTGACGTTATCTACCCAAGAAATACCAAAAAGGTGGTCCTCTCTGGTTTTCTATTTACCCCAAAATACGCCTTTTGTTTTAACCCTATCTGGCCTGGGCTTTTTGGGACCTGTCCAGGCCTTGGGCGGGGGGAGGCGAAATGGCTCCCCTAATTATTTTTCTTACCCCTTGAGCTAGGGGGCTGAAATTTACCACACTATACCCTTGGGTCAAGCTCTACCAGAAAATGTAAAAAAAAATCAAGATGGCCGCTTTGATGACGTCATTTTCAAAAACGGCATTTTTTGTCAATTTTTCGGTCAGATTTTTCGAATTTTTAATTTATGCAATTTCCCCGCAAAAACTGCATGATAAATTAGTAAATATTAATATGATGTGAAATGAAATAGTTTTTGTCCACTTTTCATCGCGGAAAATTAGAAATTTTGAAGAAACATGACGAAAACATCACTTTTCCGGTACCCCACTTGGCCGCCATCTTGATTCTCCCATGATCCTCTGCTCGCGGGGTTATACAAATAGGCTTAAAATGACCCCAATGGGATAAACTATAAAGTCACGGACTTTCACATCTCCATTTTTTGTCGTTCCGGAGATAGCGCAGAAAGTTTGGTAGGGGGGGCCTGGTAGAGTTAAGGATGTTTTGTTTTGACTCAGAGGCTCTAGCAAAGCACCTACACAAAAAAAAAGTTTACGAATAGAATCATCATCGGTATAATTACCGGTGCAGTCGTCGGCGTATAACGGAAGTTTCGCCTGACCGGAAGTTTTACACCCACACCCTCGAACTTTAATGGCAAATGGCTCGACATACAACAAAGGTGACAGGGAACAACCTTGACGAACACTACGACTTACAGGAAACGGATCAGATGTATAACCATTGAAAATTACACAACTAGAAATATCCATGTATAGAAGATTAACCCATGGAATAAAGGAGTGGCCGAAGCCGTAAGAACTTAAGGCCCGAAACATATATTCATCATTGATCCAAACGATTTCTCTTGGTCTAAAGAAATGAAAGCTGCAGAAAAAAAATTCTGTTCAACATAATCCGAAATAGAGCCTAATAAATGTAAATTACCTATGATGGATCTACCAGGTATCGAACAGGTTTGGTCTTCACTAATTAAGGATCCAATGACACAAGACAGACAGGTAGATAATACTTTGGACATTAGTTTATAATCAACATTTAACAACGAAATTGGGCATCAGAAATTTAAATTATCAGACTGCGAAGGGTCTTTACACATAAGAGAAATATAACCTAAGCGTTGGGAGTTTGAAGGAGAGCCACTTTCAAGTGCTAGGTTACACACGGTGACAAGAATATCGGAGAAAAAAACTAAAAAAAAGACAAATAAGTCTCTCGTGAGACCGTCGTTTCCAGGATACTTATCGGATTGCATGCTCTTAAGTGCATTGAATAATTTATCTTTGGTTAATGTATTCTCACAAGAAAGACGATCGGGTTCACTTACACACGGAATATCACATAGAAATACATCACAAATGTTGTGGTCAATGTCTTCGGAAGATAACAATCAATACAGAAATCACGACATGTAGACCTTGGGGTGTATTCAATTTTAGTAAAACAGATTTTTGTTGGCTATTCTCCATTGTTCAAATTTTGGATTTTGATCGAATTTGTACCCCATCTAAAGATTTCAAGTGAATTTCCCTTATTTGATTTTTTGAGTGCCAAAATCTGTTCTAAAAATTCCCCCGGTTGTTGTTTTTCAGCTCATTGCAAATCTCTGTATTTTCGCTGTAAGTCTTTAACTATACCTTCCTTCTCCTCTGAGCATGAGCAAATGAAATACATATTTGTTTTATTTTACATTGTAATGAGTACCACCATTGTAACAAAATATTATCGCCGAAAAGGTGTAATTCAAGAAGCAGAAGAACTTTAATTGCATCTTTAAATTTCCAGTATCCCGGACCGCCCGTAAGATCGGAATCAGTTGAATTTAAATTTAAATCAAATACAAAATGGTTGTGATTGGAAAATGTAGACGCTATGACAGAAGCAGAAGAAATGTTTTGCAGCAGACCAAATGACACACAAACGAGATTCAGTCTACAAGCGACATTATTTGTGGTACCATGTATATACCGATTTATATTTTCTTAGTATCTTATATATACTGCCGTTTTGGGATACATATTGTCTTTTCGTACAGCATGATTGCATTTGAAAGTGTACTTTTGTGGTAAGTACATTTGATTCAAGGCTCAGGTGTCAATGTGTCGTTATTGATTTTGCTGTGGTACTTCTATAAGGCATGACAGCTAGACCAAACATGCAATTATTATTACCCTATCTCGCATGGTAATACATGTACAACAGCCAGCAATGGAACATTGGGTGGCCATTCACGAGATAACACACCTGCCGCATTTTACAGTGCACTGTATGCAAAGTCTCTCAGCTCAACATCTAAACTATTAGTAAAGGCAAATCCATTGTTCGAAGTAGAATAATGTAATTTATTGATAAAGTATTAATTTCATTTCTTATGCTATCTTACATGACAATGCAGCAATCTGCAATGTGTGGCCACCCACGACGTAAGCCACCAACAACTGATGGTCTCCTAGCGCAGGGTATACATATAACCGTACAATCACTTATGGGTTGTTCTGGCGTGCTAATGGCCAAGTATGGCCAAGGCTCTATTCGCATTGAGCAGGCGATACCAATTTCATAACTGGCAAAATAATAATTTGTTAACACTCACATCGTGTAACAACACTGTTTTAGCACTTCCATCGTGTAACATCACTCCCATCTGACTCGTCCAAATGAACCATGGTGGCAAAAGTAGACTATATGAAAAGGCAACATGTGACAATGTGAAATACATTCCAAGAGGATCCTCATGGTAACATAAAGATCATTATAGCACCCCTCCCCCATACATAATACGCGCCATTTCAACTATTTATCGACGAGCAACTAAACGCAACATTAAGAGGGGGTGGAAAACGATGGCGACGTACTGACAAGAAGTGACCCCGAAGACAAATATACTGACTGCATATTTCCAAAAACATTACAAGAACCAGAAGTAACCAATGTGATGGTTTGTATCCCAGCCACGCTTTTATTGCTGTTCTTGTGAACATGTTGAATGACATGACCAATTGACCCGCAGCACTGGCCTGGGCGGTATAAATGATGTAACAGTCCTATCAAGTCTTCTGTTGGAAAATGATCAACTATGTGGTCACCAGATAGTAATAAACGAGGGAGTATTTATTGAATGCATGTTCGTATTCAGAACAAATGCCTGTGAAGTTCGACATCAACCAAACGCTTCATTTTCCACCATGTTTACAAGTCACAAAATTACAATCACACTGATTTGTACAGAGGGCAAGCCTTGGGGACGAAATGTCCACCAGCAGCATCTCACCATATACAGGCAACAATTAAACGCAACATTAACCATAGTTAGCCTGGGCGATTAGGGTTGTACAGCAGCCTTGGCGGGGGGGGGGGGAGTATCCCCTATATATTTTCGCTATACCTATGACCAGAGTGTTGAAACTTACCACACTATATCTTTGGGTCAAGCTCTACTAGAAAATGTAAAAAAAAAATACAAGATGGTCGCCATTCCGATAAAAAATTATCACAAGAACCAAAAGTGACCCTGTGATGATTTGTATCCCAGCCAAGCTTACGAGGTCAACAAAACTCAACTATAGCAAAACTCACGTTAATAGTAAAGCGTACACATGCAAACTAACCGTTCAATACTCGGGTACCAGTTTCATGCTGGTAACTTTTAGGTAACCTACTGGTACTGTACGGAAAATTTAAGCTTGGTACCGTGTAGTCCTGACTGAACAGTACCGTGCAAGTTACCATGTGGCAGTAAATGACAGGTTCTTTCCAGTCACCGGAGGTAACTGATATGGTAACCAATTGGTAGCCACCACGATCCCAAATTCTGACTTGAAGGCTACTGGTCAGTTTCTGATTGATAACGAATACGTCATACCATAATTGAAATGTGTGGTAAATGATTGGTGACCGGTTGGTATGGTTCTTGTACTGATTGGTGACCAACCTGACAACAGTACCAAAAGCGAATCTTTTCTACCAGTACCTACCAGTACCAAGAGATACTTGTAAACAGAAATTGTTTGGTAGCCATTTAGTAACTGAGCCGCAACCAGTCAAGGCACTGGAGTGTTACTGCATTGTTACTGCATTGTTACCAATCTATACCAAGTGTGGAAAATTAGGTTGGGTAACATAGCGGTAACTGATTGGTAACTGCTTGGTAGCCAATCAGTAGAAAATTCACAGGATCCAATGGGTGACCAATCAGTACCCGGTTGGTACTGATCAGTTGAAAAACACTACACCACACCCGTACATGTGTCTATGGCGTTACGTTTCGTAACTTGTGTCTAATTCAGCTTAACCCGGGGCTAGGCCGTATGAACCCACGTACTTCAAGATCCTCATGGTGCTTATATGAACAGTCACAATCAAAGCGTGACTGAGATATATCATTCTCTGGATGACGAATTTACAACGAATATTATGGATTAAGAATACTGATCAGCGATACGGATTTGATATTTTTGAAACATCATGATGTCTTGCCGGCATCATTGAAAACTGTTGACCGCTTCTGTCTTGCAGGAAACTAGCTTATGTTTATGTATGGTTACATTTCTCACCTGTGTAGTATATAATGTGTTGTTGAACATGTATGCGTATCAGTCCTGACGATGACATAATATATGTCGAAATATTGATCAAAATATGGCTTTTCTGTCGTTATTCGGAGTAACAATACTTCTTTATTATTTATGTATACTATGATTGTCTTTTTGAATTTGGTACTGATACTGTTATATGGAATATGGAATAGGTCTTTGGACGCGGATATTCTTTAATGGACGACGGCTGAATTATGAATGACGGACCAGACGCTTGTAATTTGCCGCCCTAATTTTAGTGAGGATTTTATAACATCCGCAAGATTGGGGATGACAAATCTTAATTCGACTTTTAATTCTCCGATTCAACACCTCATCGATGTTTTATTTAGAACTATAAGCCCCTTCCTCTTCCTTTTCAGTAACTCCCTCCCCAAACACACACACACACACACGCGCGCGCAAACACACCGAAAATCATTTGGGCGTTCATGATACGAAGTTTTCCAAATGAATATTGAGCCGTTTCCAATTCATCGAAATGGTAGGCTAATAATCAAATATGGGGGTAAGGTTTTTCTGACTCCGGTTTGGTGTGTCTTGAAGTGCATTTTTCATCACAAATTTCTCATCACAAGCTGATTACCATACCTTTGAACGATGAATACCGTCTTCGTACGTAATTCAGTCTTAGTTTGTTTACACAAGCTATTGAACTTCCGTCATCCAGAAAGGCAGTTTCATCGTTATTGCATTCTTTTAAAAAAATCAATACGTTTTTCTTGAATAAGCCATAAATTTATCTAGTTTGATAGAAGTCTGTTGACTTTAAAACAACGGAAGCAATTTCCCGTGAAACGATTCCCCATTTTCGGCATGTCTCTTCATTTCACAATCTTGAGATTTTACTTCCGATTGGGCAGAAATCCATAGTATGTGCATCAGATATCCGTCATTCGACAATACTTCATCCACTCCAAGAGCCGGTGACTGGATGATTAGATTATGAGGCTAGACAAAACATTGCCAGCGATGATGGTGCTTTTGGTTACCTCTCATAATTGCACTGAATTTTGGGTGTTTAATGCAGGTGAAACAGACGAGAATACCTCAAACCGTGATTTCATTTAGACCTACAGTTACGTCATTTAACATCCGCTACTCCACTAAACAGGTGTATTATATGGCTGTACATGATCACATTTCCAAAATTCTGCTTCACACGTGGACAGGGATGCGTTGTATGCTATATCTGGTTTTGCTCAGTTTCATTTTGTCTTGTACAACTGCCCACGGTCCATATATATACCATAGCAGTGCGGTTAGTTACGTTCAGGCCAAAGGGAACTGTGAAAATGAGGGGCTGACTCTGGTCACTGACGCGACGAGAGAGGAACACACTCATCTGATGACATTCGTAGCAGAAAACAAGTAAGTACTAGTTTTCCGTAAACAATTACTTGCTGCCGTCGAGATAAAGCATCCCAGAGGAACCTTTATACCTCATCGTCTAAGATCACAAAGGTCAGCCTTCTTCTTGTTCTTAAGGGACTGTAGCGCACGTGGGGGTCGAAATTGACGAAAAGAAATTGTTGCACATTTCTTCAGAACTACATCGATTCTTTCTCCGAGTGAGATTATTCTGGTCGCTTAGGTGCAGTTGTAGCCTTCAAAATCTTAGTAAGAGTGGCCAAATCTTCGTCTGATTCAGTGGAGACCCTGTAAACTGGAAATAATTTGCACACTTGAAATTACAAGCGTCTGGTCCGTCATTCATAATTCAGAGAATATCCGCGTCCATAATCCAAATACCTATTCCATATTCCATATAACAGTATTAGCACCAAATTCAAAAAGACAATCATAGTATACATAAACATAGGCTTGTTTCCTGCAAGAGAGAAGTGGTCAACAGTTTTCAATGATGCCGGCAAGACATCATGATGTTCCAAAAATATCAATCCGTATCGCTGATTAGTATTCTTAATCCATAATATTCGTTGTAAAGTCGTCATCTAAAGAATGATGTATCTCAGTCACGCTTTGATTGTGACTGTGCATATGAGTACCATGAGGATCTTGAAGTACATGGGTTCATTCGACACCTAGCCCCGGGTTAAGCGAAATTAGACACAAGTTATGAAACGTAGCGCCATAGATCTTGCACGCTACGCTCGTATTTTGCTATCAGCATGCGATATGTATCGCCAAATGTGAGAAACTTTGAGTGGAGACGCTTGGTGGTGTAGCCCTGTTTTATAAGTTTCTGCAACAATGTTTTGTGACGTTGATTAAAATCGTCACATTTAACACAGGATCTAGCAAATGCTACTAGGCGTGATATGTATACGCCATATGCAGGTCCCACTGGAATATTACTGTCCAGAAAGGGATAGTTTACGATGTCAAAATTGTAATCATCTCTTTTGTCATACAGTCGACGAGAGAGAAGGCCCGCTTCATTTTTATAGAGATATAGGTCTAAATATGATGTGCCTGTAACACACAAACACTGCAGTAGTCCTCACTACCCTTTAATAGACCCTAATCTATGTATCGTTTCAATTCCATTACTTGATTTCACTAGTTTTATAAGCTATACCGTTTATTTCTGCAAAAGTATTCATCATGGGGGTTTGAAATTTGGCATGATTATTCTGAACTATGTAAAGAAAAATGTACTGTTATGAAAGTGTGACCATCACCATTTCGTCCCATGTTGTTCAATTGAAAACACCTAAAAATCCATAGAAAACGATCTGGACCAAATATTGAAAACCTGTGACACCGATATTTTGTGGAAGGGTTGTTTTACTATGTAAATTTAACCATTTAATGGAAAATTTGAAACTTGAAAAATAAACGTTTGAAAATGGAGGCGTATTATATGAATGGACAAACATTTAAACTGGAGTAACTTCATGCGTATCAACCTCACAACAATTATATTCGCATATTTGACAGAACATAAGCTTTCCAATAAGATATACATGTATGCTGGTCATGTTTATAGTCCTCACAATAAGTCGACAAATTCCAGTGCGTATGTGAAAATTCGCCCAGGTGGATCACTAGCCACTTAACAGGATTTAGCCGTGAAATATTATACGAGGTCCGGTTTTCAATTGTGTTATGCGCTGGAAAATTCGGTGTTGTAATTTCATCTTCGGCAAATGTATACACCAAATCCTACAACGTTAGGCATTCGCAAATTAATGGCTTACTGATCAGATATTCTACAAAACTAAAGAAATAAAATACTACCGGTAAGTAGCATACACTGGGTGTATATATGCATGTACCCGCCCTGCACAATGTTATACAATAATTCCCTAATACTATAATGGGGCACAGGTACATTCCAGTTTCGGTAGTATTTTATTTCTTGATTTTCCCAGAATATATGATTGATAAATCATCAGTTTGCAAGTGGATCGGGTTGAAAATCACAAGTCGGAGAAGTAAAAATTCGACGAACTCTCTCGGCTTGACTGACCTATATCTGTTCTCTTATGAATATGACTATATGCAGGCGCTTTCAAAAAACCGATCCATTCAAAGCACCCTGTTCCTTCTCATTCACCGAACGCTATATAGACGATCTTCTCCCTGTGGATAATCGCTATAAGAATGAAGCAGTGAAGGATATATATCCACCTTCACTGGATTTGAAGGAAACTACAGATAGCTCTACATGCAGGCACATCATATTTAGACCTACATCTAAAAATGAAGCGGGCCTTCTCTCTCCTTGACTTTATGGCAAAAGAAATGATTATAATTTCGACAGCGTAAACTATCCCTTTCTGGACAGTTATATTACAGTGGGACCTGCATATAACGTATAGATATCTCGCCTAGTAGCGTTTGCTAGATCCTGTTTGAAATGTGACGATTTTAATCAACGTCACAAAACGATGTTATAGAAACTTGTAAAACAGGGATATACCACTAAGCGCCCCACTCAAAATTTCTCAAATTTGGCGATACATATCACATGCTGATAGCAAAATACGAGCATAGCGTGCAAGATCTAAGGCGTTACGTTTCGTAACTTGTATCTAATTCCGCTTAACCCGTAACTGGAGGCCGTATGAACCCATGTACTTCAAGATCCTCATGGTGTCCTCATGAACAGTCAAAAACAAAGCGTGACTGAGATCCATCATTCTCTAGATGACGACTTTGCAACGAATATTATGGATTAAGAATACCGATCAGCGATACGGATTTGATATTTTTGGAACATCATGATGTCTTGCCGGCATCATTGAAAACTGTTGACCGCATCTCTCTTGCAGGAAACTAGACTATGTTTATGTAAACGATGATTGTATTTTTCGAATTTGGTGCTAATACTGTTATATGGAATAGGTCCTTGGATTATGGACGCGGATATTCTTTAATAGACGACGGCTGAATTATGAATGACAGACCAGACGCTTGTAATTTGCAGATATTTTAAATTCCGTAAATTACAAACCGTGCACCAATCTTCCTGAGTCTCCTATATTTTCGTCTATCCAGTAGGCTAAAGAATGATTTCGTTATTAAATTGTAGTATAGTAAAATGCTGGCTCGGTCTCAAACTGCCCGAAGACTCGAAGAATCGAGAGGATTTCCAGTGGGTTGATGGAAGAAATTTGACCAATTGGGACGCTTGGAGTTCAGGAGAACCAGATAATCTTCATGCCGACAAATGTGTTGTTGCAATCAGAAACTTCAGGATGCAAATGAATTGGTACACCAGGTCATGCAATTATCCATATAAGTACATATGCCAAGGGACGTCAACAGCTCCTTCAATTCAGCCTCCCACGCATGTGCACGATACAGGTAAGCACAGGTTCTCTTTACCACTGAACTTCAACGGTATGCTAATCGACAAAATTGTATAAAACTTGGTGGGGGTGGGGGGGTTGAATATATCCCATGACAATATCTCATTAACGGACACTGTGTAACTGGGGTTTCCCGGGAGCCAAAATGTCCTAGTGGACCAAAGTCCGTAGTTGTCGATAGCAAGTGATCGGATATTGGCGTACCAGATAACTCCAATGTCTGTAGCTCATGTTATGGATCTAAACCTGTACATGGGTGCATCTCGCGGTTTCATGTCAACGTACCAGACGGTGTGGCGACTTCCTATCTCAGCTCACTAGAAATGTCAACTTACTAACTCCAAAATACGATTTACTAACTTGAAATTCGACTTACTAACTCGAAATTACGACTTAGTATCTCGAAGTTTCAAGTACTATCTCAAGATTTCGGGCAACGATTTGGTGTAAGACTCACGAAATATAATTGACAAAGGATCTGCTGCAAGTTGTATTGTCAGTCTTTTGTCCAGGATATTACCTTTTCAATGGGCGGTCTTACACCAAAGCCTTGCCAGATTTCGTCGGTCTGCCAAACTCGAATGTTTTGACTTCTAACTTTCAACCTACTAACTCAAAATTTCTGCCTACTATCACGAACGTTCGACTTGCTATCTAGAAAATTGCACTGGCATTCAGTTGTTATTACCTCGGACCTTGGAATTTAATTTCGTGTCTCAAACTTTTGACAGATAAAATGAAATTCCTAATTCCCAAATTTCGACCCACTAACGTTCAATTTCTACCTACTATCTGGATATTTTGACAAAGTAGCTAGCATTTTCGAATTACTATCTCAAATGTTAAATTTACTAACTTCAAAGTTCGTCTCGGTGATTCTTATATTTTCAAGATCAGGATCAAAACGTACAATGAATATAAACATTTGTTAATACCATCCTCTTTAAAAATATACATTTGTAGATATTTTTTCTTTTAAAATGTAATATAAAGTCACGCAACAGGATCATCAATACAAAAACTGCTTGAAATGCCCTCCATTTACCGCACATATATCTTACCAAAGCTGCTTGAATTTACCACACAATTCTTTTATAAAGGAAAACCGAGTTCAAAGACCGGCTGCATGATCCCCATATTTGTCTCGAACGATAAGCGCGATGAAATAAAGTGCGAAAGTTACTGCTTTTCACAACCTGTACACGCGCGTTTTAGGTGAAAGTTCAATAAAATTCATCTAAGAAGAGGTCTACCCCATCGAAGTCCCACTATTGCCTCGGGCTATGCATTAAAAAAAATGTTTTACCTTCCAAGATCCCACTTCAAACTTATTCTATGAAAAGTGAAAACATTTTGCTCCACCTAATCTCCACGTCTTACTTAAACTTTCAGCACTGCAGTGGATTCTGCCCTACAAATTTCCACATTTGTCTTAGACTATACACAGAAAGCAGCTTGCCCCACCCACTCTCCAAAAAACGACTCAGTCGATGAACGCCGAGGTCCGGTTGCCCTACAAAACCCCCACGTTGAACTTCGAGTGAACACACTATAGTACCCTACACCATCCATACATGTACTTTTAATGCTCAATACTTTCGTCCATTACCCTCCAGGATCCCAACATTCGCCATACATAATCCCCACATTTATCTTAAACTTGTAAAGCAATGGATAGCTGCCCCACACAAACCCTATATTATCCCCACAATGGAAGTTCAAAATCAAGCATCGCTCCACATGAACCCGACATGCCCACGCTATCCCCACATTAAAGTGTGTAAGGCTGTCAAAACGTCAACTAGTCCTTCAGTACGTGCACGATATCGGTAAGCATAGTCACGGCATACAATCGATATTGTCAATCTAAAAGATACTCTCGGCTCTTGGAGGAATAAAAGAGTTATCTCAGAGTGAAAATGGAATGTTCCGCTCGAAAGTCGTTTTCTGTGGCGTACAGATCTTATTTTTCTTTTCTTTTTTCTATCGCACGGAACCCAATAACCATAAAACACATCAAGATGCCGATCAAATGCGTGTGATTGATAGTACCAGAAAGATGCTGCACTGTTGTATACCGATTTCTGATATCATGTATATCTGTTTAATTGTAATTTGCTATATGTTTATCCCTTTTGATGCAATTTAGATATGCCAGGTAGCCTAATCGGCTAAAATAAAAAAGTTCACCTCTTTTTAGATGGATTTTATTGAACTTTCACCTAAACCGCGCGTGTACAGGTTGTGATGTACACTTTCACACTTTATTTCATTGAATGACGAAACTATTGTTTATACGAGTTGATGTTTGTGTGGATATAACCACCAACATTCCAAATGTTCTGTGAAAAAGAGTTTATTATAAAATAATGGTTTGTGACTTTATCCAGAAACCACAAAGTACGATCAGATAGACAGATGACTCCGAATGGAACCTTTTATACCTTCAAGAGCGAGCGACTACCCCTAGAGGTGCACTATCGATTGTATTGACGTGATAGTGTGTTCAGTAATGAGAGAACTGGAGTGTTCATTTGGAAAACCGAAAGTGTTGTCAAGGGTTACGTCCCGTAGTAGAAACTAATGAGGCTCCTTTATGCGCCAGGGTGCTATAATCGTGTTATAAAATAGAAAATCCGGAGTGGGATCTGATTTGCCTTCAGAAAATGACCTGTGGGTGAATTGCTTCTGTTTATGCGTGATTTTATTTTGAACGGATTAAAATGCGGCCAACTTTATGAGAATGATTTGTTATGGAATATGTAAATACTAGAACGATAGAGAGAGACATAAGATAGTAAATGAATTATGCTTCCTTTGTAGGCCCAGTTCATCATAAACTTGGTAAAAAGTACGTTCTTCAGCAAGGTATAATACAAGGGATATACCAAATGTCCGTCCCTGTGAGATCCCGTATCGAATGTGCTGCGGTCTGCAGTACGTTCACCGCCTGTAACTTTATCAGAATGGAGGATGGTTCATGTGAGATGTATTACGATGACAACTAAATTAAATCGAACTTGGTGCATGGTGTTGGAGATGTAATTGTCCTGGACAAAGACTGTTCGGATGGTTGGTGGAGAAGTGTTTCTTGGATAAT
>JAVTVY010011476.1:0-53771 GCA_036873755.1 Hanleya hanleyi
AGTAACAGAAATCTGGAATGTCTGAATCAGTTTCAATTTTCAAACACTCGCGATGTCCATCACTGTTTACGTGTCTAACCAAGTTTGGCTTCAGCAGATATCTAGTTTCGTTTTTGCCGTAACTGACGTCGGCTACTGTTTTGCCTCTATATCCAGTGTTTAGTTGATCGCAGTGTTTCTGACACACTTTGCAAAAGGCCTGTACCACCTTATCGCCCGCATCGTTAAAATGGAATGCAAAGTTATCCCTCAGGCTTCTTTCCCACTGACACAGGGCCGTTTTTCTAATTTGTTTCCACGTTTTTAGGCCCTTTGTCCGTAACCATTTCATCATTTCGTTTTCAATTGCCAAGCCGAAGTTGGCCTGTGACACTTGTTTCAATGACAGCGATTGGTGGGCTGCCGTGAACGAGCCAATGAAAACGCTCCACAGATCAGCGAACATACTAGGACTGGCACATGGCAATAGATAGATGATATAGAGCCCAGTTTTCGACAGCATGTGTCCACGTTGACGATGGGCGAACGGGCCTCAATCGTAAGTTTTCAACTGGTGACATTTAATTTTATGTTCAATTCTACGCGAATCCGTTTCGATTCGCCCGAATGGCCTGTCAGGTGAATCTTCACGTGAATGGATCGGCATATTCGCGTCAAAATTTGACATAGAAAAGTTTTGAAGGAGGTCATAAAGTTTAAGGCGCGCGTTCAAAACGCACCTCAGTGCCTCTTCAGGCGCGTTATGGTGCGCGTGCGCGATCGCGCGCCTCAAATCACAAGGCCTGGGATTGGTATCATCTTACAAGGCCTCTACATTGTACATGGTATTTTGGGATTTCTTTGCAACACCAGTATACATGTATGAATAGAATAGAATAGTTTATTTGCGTAAAAGTTGTGCCCAGCACTGCAGCAGGGCTAAAACGCAATCATACATACATATAAAACATACACAACTACAAACATCAGACAACAGATAAAACATGCAAATATATAAAAGGGTTTCCATTTACCCGACATTAAAATAGCCATATTTTAAAATAACCATATATATACATCCTCGCAGTGATGACGCACGTTAATTTGCAAAGCAAGGATGATTTTATGGCTGGTCTGATTGATAAATGTAGCATCTATTGTCCAGTTGCTGTTTGTTAATATAAAGAAATCACACAATACCATGTTGTCCATACCAGGGTGACTCTGTAATCCTAGGTTGTTAATTGCCTTGCTTATTTTAATCGCCTTGAACTCCTCCAAGACTGTGGCAATTTTCCTGGTGGGTATACTTTTAAATGGCTGATTAGGGAGAACGTCTAAGGTTGTAATGGACATATTCAATCGATGAATTATGAAAAAATAATTAATATTCTATTTTAATGTCCAGTATTGTTCAGTGGCAGTTGTTTTGACACTAGTACAGTAGTAGCATTATACTGGTATTGTGGTGATAATGTTGCCCACATATCCACCAGTTTATTCACATGTGTATATGAAAATGGTCTCAAAGACAGGTCTTAAGTACAACAAAGATAAAGAGAAATTTTGACTCGTGTAATTGTATCAATTGTAAATCTACCAAATAATAAAGACGATTCATGGATGTTGTATGCATTCTAATCATCTCCATATTCTCACATTTTATTATTCCCAATAATCTTGCAAAGGAAATTCTACATGTGCTGCATGATCTCATTTGATTATTAGATTAGAGACCTCAGTTTACATTTATTCACATAATAAACCCAATGATTTGACCACAAAGACTCTACGGATTTCCTTTTCTCAATCATTTATTACATGTAACTCACCATTCCACTGAATTTGCCTTCAACTGAACTATGAATAATTGAGAGACATGGGAAATGTAAGACAGGCAAAATAATAGTGGAACACTTCAACATTTTGATTTAAAGGTGAAATGCAAAGGTTTGTCTAAATCACTTGATATTTGCAGTAAGATTGGATAAATAATGTGTATATTAATTTCATTTCAGTTTTAAAACAGCCTAATAAAGTTAAAAACTAAAAAATGTAACGCTGTATTATTTACGAAATTTTGATCCGTACATGATTACCTCCCCCTGGGGGCGCTGCAATACGTGACGTAGCAGTGGAACCAGCACAGTCTGCACAACATGATGTAGCTGCATTGCATTGTGTGGAAATAGCTCACATAGATAAGCTAGGCTATTGCTCACGAAGCCCTTGCTTGTGTCATTCACGTTCACTGAAACGCACTAACAGGTTGGTCATCATTCGCTACGGGGGATAAAGGAAAAAGTCGGAATTTACCAATCTCTCGGTATGACTGTCGCCCACGGCCCCTGCAGTGTCGCTGATCCTATCGTTGTCTGCTGGTTCTTTGTTCACAATAGGTTTGTGTTGGTAAGGCAGGGGCACCCCTGCACTAACCATTGCCGTGAATTCTTCTGAATTCCTCTTCAGAAGAAGAGGAAGAAGTGTAAGAAAATTCCTCCGCATCGCTGTCGCTGTCTACATTCATGTTAGCCGCCATTTTTTTAGTGTGGTTCAACTGTGACGTCACAGCTTCTGGTGGAAAAGCTCCGAATCAAGGGGAGATAAGCGATGCACTGTTTTCAAGCCGCTGACCATACACGTGTTTTATTTCTCTTTAAAAAATAAAACTTATCACCAGATTTCGTTCATGGCTGTATAATTTATTATCATCATAAACAGGAAAGGGAAATGCTTTTTTCTTACTTTTATTACCTTTGCATTTCACCTTTAAACCACTCTGATGATGTGGGCATCCTTTACAGCTTAATGTACCCTCTTCTTTTCCAATTGTTGCCTCTTCAAATTTGAAATTGCCTGTTCAATAGACAACTACACAGGTTTCTGGCTATATGCTAATAATCCTGTAGACCTGTAAGCGTGCTATTTTATGTTACTAACCATATGTGTTAAGCTATCGTCAGGTGCTGGGTGGAATCTGGAGGATGAGTGGAATGGTGGTGAAGATCATTAGTAATAGAGCGTGGGAATGTCTGACCGAGTTTGGCATTTTCATGAGCCACCGTATCCATTGTTATCAGATAGGTACATGTACAACTAAACAGGTTTTGCCCTCTATACTGTGTGTACTGTACCTGTTTGTGAGCAAGACAGCAGACTCCAGTTATTATTGCATGCAAGGCCAAGATAACACAAACCATCTTACCTCATGTATCATTCCACAGCTCACATCGTCAGTCAGAAATGTGATAACCAGCAAATCTAGCTATATTCTGTGTGATTGCTTGACCTGCTTTATAGAGAAAGTAGAATTTTTTTTTCCTCTCTTTACTTGTCTTAAAATTATAATGTTTCATTTTATGATACCTCATTGTACGATAGCTGATAATATGGTTTGGAGGAAACCAAAGGACACAGATAGCTGTATTTAAAGGAAACATGTAGTTCTATATACAATGTTTAATTCAACAAATAATACACAGTTAGCCTTTCCCACATTAATGCAAAACAATGAACAGATTATGAACATGAGTCAATGTGCAGCAGATCACCTTTCACATCTGTATCTGATGTAATATCTCATATCTCCCTGTGTTTCAAGATGAGGAAAAATTTAGAACTACTTACTAATAACTGGCTGCACCATGACTCTAGTATTCAAGAAAGGGCCATTCTGTTTACTATGAAAAATGTTTTGGAAACTTTTATAGTGTTAAAATATGCCAGTTTATCACCATTTAAAACAATATCCCCATGTGAAAGCATGGAGAGAAATGGGATTTTAGAACCCACAAATTATGCCCAGCCGCTGAAGTGCTCTTCATCGATGCCAGGATATTATCCAGAGTCTGACAGTCCATTGTTATTTGTTTAATGTGAGAAAGGTAAAATATAAAAACAAATAACAACGGACCCTTAGCTGGGCACTTGTTTTCTTTCAGGCCATGCAATATTAATATATTGTCATAATTACATGGACACTCGCTGATTCAGTTTAGGCAGCTGACGGCAACATAAAAATCATTCTTGTGACATGGGCTGGAGTTAGTCCAATCTAGGTAAACCAAGATGGTAAATCAGGGGAATACCATCTAGACGTAGCGCTATGAAAACTTCGTGCGAAATGTTTGCCAATATTCTACGAGATCTCATAATAAGCCAATCACGACCAGTTCAACCTTTTCTCTCTGACAATGATTGACGTTTACTTCACAGAGATTAACATCTTTGCACGGCACAATCTTTTGATATTTTCTACCCCTAACAAAGCCAGACTTTTCGGCGGGAGTAAAATCTTTGATCTCTACGGACCCTGTCTGGAAATGATGCCATATTTTGAAACTGTTCGAGGATAATGTTTATATATATTAGACCACGAGCTACCGTGTGTAATTACTGTGGGCGTGATTTTTAAATAGTTTCAACAAGCTATCCATCTGATTGGCTGACAATAGTAGTTTCAAACTCGCACAGGATTTATATAGGGCTGAATTCAGATATAATATTCCGTGATATTATATCTGAGTTTACTGAGATTGGAGTTAGTCAGCAATTATTATGTGAGAAAGGCAAAATAATAATTTCTGACTAGCTCCAGCCCATGTCACAAGAATGAATTTTATGTTGCTGGCAGCTGCCTGGCCTACATCAGCAAGTGCCCATACAATTATGACAATATATTAATAGGAAGATATTTTATTGTCATTTAGAAAGTGATCGTTTAACAGTATTTTCGTTATTTTGGGATTACGCTATTTTAGTATAGCAAAGATTTTAGTGCAGAAAATTGGTCGATTCCCAAGCGGGATTCAAACCACCGACCCCCAGATTAAGGCACCTAATCGCCAGCACTATATATCAGCGATCTAAACCATGCAATATATTATTGCATGGCCTCAAAGAAAACCAATGCCCAGCCAAAGGTCCGAGACCGGTTCGGGTCGTGTCGGTACAAGTTCATTCTGCTGAAGCAAATCTGTATGATCTGGAGTTGAATGTTCAATGTTATAAGTTGAATAAACCCACATATGGTATCCAGACTGGTCCCTGTATGTGTTAACATAAGCTAGCTTGACTTCATCATCCCCATATTACTGTAACCACAGGGGTTCTTACCATTGGGGATTGAATACTCACCTACAATAACAACATGTCATTAAATAAATAGAACCTTAAGTGGGCTTGTAAGTACTTGACACATGTGGCTCCTATTAACCACTTGCCACAATGGACCACCATCAGAATCCGAGCTATTATTGCTCTTTGAAATATATCAGAAAATTGGTGCAGATCTTTGATGAGCAGGGTCTGAAATAAGAAATACCTATCACCAATTCCTGGGGCATTGGGGAGGGGGGGTCATTGGATGCGAATGAGCCCAAGTCAGCACCAAACGATATTTTCCTTGTTGGACATCACAGTTCTGGTTATCTGATAAATAAGCGTACAAAAATACCCCCTCTCAAGAAATCTTGGTCGTGTCATCATGAGAATCGAGCAAATCAAGGCAAATGATATAACTGTTAGTGTTAAATTTGTTGGTGCCATTTTGTTCGATATACTGAGTTACAATGTACATGTAGCATGTGCCCTAAAGCTCAAGTTTTCATTGGTTGGTGTAAAGATATCTGTTGAACTGGTTGACACATCTTCACCTGTGTGACGATTCCCAGAGTTCGTACGGGTCCTGGATTTCCTTTATTTCCCTTGAATTCTGAGAAAATAAATTTCAGGACCTGGAAATCCTTGAATTCTGACAATATTTGTCAAGAATCCTGGAAACGTCCTTGAATTTATAGTCTTCTCTTCTCTCAAAATATATGCCACAATGAATTACTTGCCTTGTCAAGCTCACGATCGTCGGTCTTTATTTGTGTTCGATAATACTCAGCACTTCGCACGTGGCCATATCCAAAACCAATGATAAACGGACAGTCACGAGTGTAAATGAATGATCATACAGGGGCGACAACTCTCCCCTCTGGTTCCCATTCCTTTTGCCTTAGCCCAGCGAAATGATCTCCCACACAGAATTGTTCCCCTTACTGAATTGGCGCCATTTCAGCTGAATATGTGATTATGGAAATGTATTTTTGATCCAATCCACGCTGGTTTCATCTGTCTCTGACTCATATTATTTACCTGGCGGAGAAAAAACACATAATCAGTGTTGAAAGCTCGTACGAGGCCAGGAAAGTGGACCCATTTGGTGGTGATGTGTGATGATTTCATCACATCAGCTCTGATTCCTTGTCTGCATCGATTTTTTGAAAACTAGTGGACATGTATATTACTAGTATTATTAATTGAAACGTTAGAATGAAAACATGAGCAGTGTGACTAACGTCACAGGACCTACGAAGTACAGTAGGCATTAGGACTCGAACACGAACTGAACTCTTGGAAATCCCCACCCCCAGTTGAAATCCTGCTCATATTAAGATGGGCACCGCTCAAGTCAGAATCGCCAGTGCTTTTCATCAAAAATCACCAGAAATTTTCATCAAAAATAGGTCAGCTCAAAACTTGTTGGTAACAGTCTCTTAATGCGCCTTCATTCCAAAATAACTAACGATCGCCGATTTAATTTTACAATTTCTTAATTAAAGGAAACAGATTGAATAATATAGGTTTAGTAGATTTCAAGCTTTACGTGTGAAAATACATTTACATCTCTTTAATGGTTTTCAGTGCCCTTGTCCAGGATCAAAACAACTTTTTGAATCACATTATTTTCCCAACAATACAACACATTTTTATATATAGTACTATAGTAGAAAGGTAGCATTTATGTAGTTTACGGTAATTCAACTCAAGACCCTACACCTTCTATGCACAAGATAATAATGATTCTATGTGATTCTCCTGAGCATAGCCGGTAAAGACGAATAAATAGCGTCTCTACATCTTCTGTAATAGGGCCATGTGGCATAGTGGACTATTTCAATGACAGGGTATTTTTAGACGGACAGTAACTGATACTCATTGGCGATAAAACGCTGGAGCAAAACAGACCACAGTTTTCTTGGCAATGATGAAATGATTGGATGTGAAAGAGGATACATGTTACAGGCTAAACCTTACATATATATATAGCAATATATTGAAGTGTTAATTATAAATCTAATTTTAATCAGAATTATTTCAGATCAGAACTTGATGGTAACAATGCCCTAATGCACGCTCATGCCAAAAATCAAGGTTCTAATGTCAACGGTTCTCCTTATTTTGCCGACGAAAGGATTCGGATGGACTCACTCATTACCGGACAATTTGCGATCTGTAGCCTACTTCGTAGGAATAAACAAGGTAATTTATTGAGTAGAAAAGAAGTACATGTAAATAGACTACAGGGTACAAGGTAAATAGAAACCACAGAGCAAATTTAGTTACCATGGAAACAGATGGCCAGGACAAAACATTTTTGTCCGAAATATGTTAAAAAACAATCTACATTTATGTATTCATTCAGTTGAAAACAGATAATTGGATTATTGAATGAATATGAATTAAAAGCGCTTAGCCTACATGTATATATGTAATGTTAAAAGGATAAACGTGCGTGGGACCATTACATTTCCGGATCAGTATTTTGCATGTGCTGTTACCCTGAAGATCGGACATTTGTACAATAATATGTGACATGTTTGACAGTGAACATTGCCTGTAGGAATCGTGGAATCCTGGGAGAGAAATCCTGGGAGCAGATCAAGACTATAATTACCATGTTAGGAGAGACTTCTCCCATCATGCCTTAGGCGCAATCACTTCCACCTTCAAATTATGGCTGTGAAAGCTGGACGTTTTCATATTTACCACCGGCCTGTGTTTAACAATGATTAATGTGCTGGGAGGACAGAATTTATGACTCCTTTCTAAAATTACCAAATGTCAATTGCTGGGTTCAAAAGCCATCAAATAAGTATTCCAGTCACTGCTTACTGCCTCATAAAAGTACAGGAACACCCTCAATAAATTCTGGACCATTAAAGCAAAATATTGGCGAACTTCCAAGCCAAATATCTGCCACTTTGCGGGTAAAAAGTAGGATAAGATTTTCTTTCGGTGATCAATAGAAGCAGGGAGATACCTACGTCTTAAAATGCTTTCTGACTGTGTACTCCTGTCTGTTAAAATACCCTGTGGGTATGGCTCACATTTTCAAATAGGGTGCTTCTAATCTGGAGTCTAGGCCAGATATGCCTATTAACAAAACATTTGGTTGTTGAAGGCTAACAGCTTGGCCATATCAAAGGATCATGTCTTCATATCAAGCCCCAGAGAGGGCAAGCCTTCATTTGGGAAGATTCTCGGAACTTTGCATGTATGTATCGATGGGTGACAAAGCTCAGACATGATCCTCTCTATAGTTCAGAGGGGTCATTGGTTTGATTCCCTCCCTGTAAGGTATTCCATGTCTCATACAGTATCATCCCCCACTTGCACAAAATCCCAGTTAATCCTTTGGCAATAGAGCTGTGCCTATAGCACTGGCAGGTGCACAGTGGTTCCTTCTTTCACTCCCTTTCCTACCTCTTCAGCATGTGGCAGGTTTTTTACCTCTCTGTTTACCACCATATCTCAACAATGAACATGTATGCCTAGGTTCACCAAACTTGCATGTCAGACATGACATTACCGACATCAAAATTCACGGATCTTGCACTGTCTGGGACATTGTGTCAAAGCAGAGAATGAAACAGATCTGTTACAATATATTTTTGTGACATGGTTAATCATTCCATAATAATGCCACTAATACTGGCATGCTAATGCGACGCTGTGCGCCACAATAACTTCTCTTTTATGAGGTGTTCCTACATGTATGATTACCCAATAATGTCACCCCTGTCTGACTCATAAAAATCATAAAAATTAACGCCATTTACTGCCTGAAATAAATTAATAAATTAATCAGTGTTACATGTGATAGTCATTCAAAAGCATCATAAACATGCTATATCAATTATTCCTTACCATGGGATAGTGAAAAAATATGCTGGTAATCCTGTGGCTTTGCAGAATTATTCTGTATTTGACAATTCACAGGTGATCATGGAAAATGATGTGTCAACTCAACATCCGCTATGATACAGACAAACAGTTAACGGTACTGATCCCGCTTGCAAACATTTTACAAACCCTCTAGAAATTGTCTTTACACAGCTAAAAGTATGCCTCATAGCTATGGTAATGTATTTATTTCTTGAAAGCAGATTTTTTAAGTTCCTGTTGAAGCTGTCTTCTACAGGAAATGATGATGTAAGTTAAGATAAGTAAAATACTTTATTTAAAATAGCGATTTAAAAAAATAGGCTCATTTTTATTATACGCCCGCCAAAAGGCGGACGTATTATGTGATGGCGATTTCCGTCCGTCGGGGCGTGTGTCCGTCCGTCCGTCTGGCCGTCCCTCGTGTCCGGTCTATATCTGCGACAGTTTTCTATCTACAGTTCTAATTTTTGGTGAGTGGATACCCTACGGGGAGACGATGTGTCCCGTACCAAAATCAAGGTCGAGGTCAGAGGTCAAAGGTCACTGGCCTCAAAAATAGGAAATCACTGAAGTGTTCGTGTTTGGTCTATATCTGTGAATGTTTTTTATCCACAGTTGCAATTTTTTGTGAGTGGATACACCAGGTGGAGACGATGTGTCGCATACCAAAGGTCGAGGTCAGAGGTCAAAGGTCACTGTTGCCTAAAATCAGGAAATCATTGATCATTGACAGTTTTCTATCTACAGTTCTAATTTTTGGTGTGTGGATGCCCTAGGGGGGACCGATGTGTTGCATACCAAATGTAGGTCGAGGTCAGAGGTCAAAGGTCAGTGTGACTGAAAAATCAGGAAATCATTAAAAATTTCAAATTTTTTGTGAGTGGATTCAATAGGGGGAAATGAAGTGTCGCATACCAAAAAAATAGGTCAAGGTCAAAGGTCACTGTGACCCCAAAATCAGAAAATTATTAAAAATAATTTTTTTTTGTGTCGGTAGATACATTAGTGAGACGCGATGTGTCACCTACCAAAATTTAGGTCAAGGTCAAAGGTAAAGGTCACTGTGACCCCAAAATCATGAAATTGTTAAAAATCATGATTTTTTGAGTCCATTGACAATTACAGGGAGCCATTTTGTCATCTGCCAAAATTTAGGTCGAGGTCAATAGGCAAGGTCACTGTGACCCCAGAATCAAGGTCAAAGGTCGGTGTGACCTAAAACTCAGGAAATGAATAAAAATTACTAATTTTTTGTGAGTGGATTCAATAGGGGGAAATGAAGTGTCGCATACCAAAAAAATAGGTCAAGGTCAAAGGTCACTGTGACCCCAAAATCAGGAAATTATTAAAAATAACAATTTTTGTGTCAGTAGATACATTAGTGGGACACGATGTGTTACATACCAAAATGTAGGTCAAGGTCAAGGTCACTGTGACCCCAAAATCGTGAAATTGTTAAAAATCATGATTATTTTGTGTCCATTGAGAAATTACGGGGAAACGGTTTGTCATTCAAGTACCAAAATTTAGGTCAAGGTCAATAGTCAAGGTCACTGACCCTCAAAATCATGAAATTCATAAAAATCATGATTTGTTTGTGTTCATTGATACATTGAGGGAAGACGATGTGTCGTGTACCAAAATTTGGTCACTGTGACCCCAAAATCAGGAAATCATTAAAAATAACTTATTTCTGCAAGTAGATACATTAAAGGGACGTGATGTGTTTCATACCAAAATGTGGGTCAAAGATCAAGGTCACTGTGACCCCAAAATCAAGAAATCATTAAAAGTCACATTTTCATATGCCTGTCGAGGACGAAGTCGTATAATGCGATGTTGCATTCTGTCCATTCATCCATTAACATTTGTTGTCCATGCGATATCTGTAGTTTCAAGGTAAAGAGGACCCATACATTTTGAGATCAATTTGTCAAAATTTGATCTTCAGTGCCCCAAAACTGAATCAAGTTTAGCGGACTCTACAGTGTACGTGTTACATGTAGGTTGGAATATTCAGAGTTCTCTCCTATACATGTATATGGCATTTGTCCTGTGAAGTTGTCTCCCATGTTTGAAACAGCTACATTTATTTAAACTGTTGTGAAATTAACCATACAGTTATTAATTTAACGGGAGAGGGGTCCTTTATGAACTTCATACCTATTTTTTAACTCCAGAACAAATGTTTACTTCATCACTTTCTTCTTCCTTCATGAAAAATTCTCTCGCCTGAAAGGAATCCATTTGCAGGAAAACTACTATTTTCTTGTGTTTGACTATTGTCGATTTCAGTATTGGATATGTGAGCTCTTGACTCTTGATTCAAGGTCAACTTGTTACCAAGAGTTAAGCTCATTTTAGTTTATCATTCAGTCTAAGATGTGATATATGTTACATTCTCGGAAGCAAGAAATTGTAGACCTTTCTCTGGATTGCTAGCTACCAATTGGAATCAAGGCTATTAAACAGCCTTGACATTTGGACCAATGTAATTGCAGATATACGGGCGTATATTGAAGCACCTTGGGCTCTTGTTTTAATTTTTTTTTTTTTTTAAATTCGAATATCTTCACAACCTACAGATTCACAGTGAACACATTTATATATTTGGAAAGATGACTAAAGAAATGCGCTTTCAACAAATATATATCATAGCTACATGTATACTTTTAGATCTATAAAGACAAATTGTAGAGGGTGTGTAAAAGTGTCTGCAGTGAAATTGTTAAAAGTAAAGTTGTAAAGCAAGAAGCTGTTTATAAGAAGAACAACATCATATGAGTTGAACTTGCAAAATTACCACAGTAACACATTAAAACCTAGGCAGGTGCAGACATACTTGAGGTTGGCACACTTTTCAAGTGCCTTGATGTAGGCTTAAGCCTTGTGAGCACAGTACTGGAGAAGGTGATGGGTTGGTATTGGGAATTATGTAATCGTACACTTGGTAGACTGGTTGGAATGTGGAAGAGATCAGTCAGTCTGTCACCAGCAGTGAGAACCCTCTAATTTACGGCCCTCAGATTTCAGACCATATGGTCTGGGGGATCTGTCAGTTAATCTACTCATATAAGATCAGACAAGTTCTGGTGTGGAGTGATAGCTATAATTGTCTGTAAAACAGGTAAAAACTCAATCAAATCTCCTTCAACACCTGATAGTGCTGTACCCAAAGGTTATTACTAGTATGGCTGGTGTACAGTTGAGTGAATCTCCCAAACAGATTTCTAGAGAGATACATATAGCAGCGATCTGCTAGTTGTAAATGTATGTAACTATATTTTCAGCTTGCCAATGTTTTTTCATGTTAAGGTATGTGTAACAACTTGATTAACAAGGCAACTTAATTTACTGCATGGCTCGTTTTTATTACTTCAAAGGTTATATAATTTATTCCAAAATGAATTTGGCAGATCCATTTCAGTGAGGGTAGTAATTATAACCACATGGAAACATGTTCTTGTCAAAACCTGTCTTCACTCTCCTATTTAATGTAGTTGACACCTGATCAAGCCGCTGTTGATAATAATATCATATTTGTGTGTGTTTTCAGCACATCATGCTCGGTTTATACCACTGAGGTAGAAACTTATTAGAAACTTTGTCAAAGTTCAAATTAGGTTAGGTTATACATGAATTATGTTATATTTTGGTTGTGGAAGCTATTGAGACAGTACATAGTTTATGTTAGACTATGGTTTAGGTATTATCATAGACTTATCAAAATACAAATCTTGGTACAGGTTGAATTGCTGTGTACAGCAGTGGTTGTTTTATCTCTGGACAGGCAGGTCTTCAAAATAATCTTAAATACATCTAACTTTGAACATGTTAAAATACAGGGCCTAATAGCACACTCCAGAAGGGACTTCAAACTGGAGAAATAACTTGGGTAAATATTTAGTGAGTTAAAGACTTGAATGAGCACTTGACAGCCAACTCTTGCACAAACAAACTGGGTCTAATACTCGGTAATGGCCTGGCTAACAGGGGAAGACATTTGTGGGTAAATGAGGTTTATCCTATTCTATTAAGTGATTTGTCAGTCATCAGCTGAGGTGAGTACTCGACAGCTAGAGAAGTTTGGCTTTGGTCTCTATGCTCATAAAGCAGTGGGTCAGGTCAGTTTCTTGGTGCTCTCTTCACCTACTACTTCTAGTAGGGATACATCAAACTGCTGTACAATGTAAGTAGTTGGGTGTCCTATTGTGAGCTGTAAGACTGGGGACTGAAGGTACATACAATGTTAAGTGCTCCAATAATTCAATCACACTATGAACATTGAGTTTCAAAAAACACTTCACTTTTTTGTCCCTAAAAGTTTTTTAAATGGGCCATGTCATTATTAGCTCATTTAGTACCAATGACGCCAAAAGATGGCAAATTAACTTCTTGTCCCGACCCCGATGATGACTTTTGGCGTAATTTCTAAGAGCCTTCCCAACCCCAATGATGCCAAAAGACGACACGCTGCTTTGCCGTCAAATAAAACCCCATCCCGTCTTTGATTTTGCACGAGCATCTTTAGTGAAACTTGATCAAATGTATATAGAGCTTCGAAAAGCCTAAACCTTGAACAATCAAATTATCAAAGAACGTTTTCATTTTAATAAACAAACAAGGAAGCAATCAGAGATTGCTCAGTTGTATGCCCCCCCTTCCGCTTTAATGAGACACTGCCCCGCCATTGTTCTGTTCTGTATTGGTCGGTGGAGGCCTAATTTGGATAATTATAAAAATTCTGTTTTAGTCACTTTTTTTGGCATGCCTCGCATAATACATATTCCAAGTATCGACCAACAAGTAATAATACAATGTTTTGATGCAAGATGTTCGCCACGGCTTTCGCCAAATCCGGAAATGTGACCTGGTTATGAGGCCTACATTCCTTGGGAGTATATTGTGGTGAAATTATGAGGTTGATACTTCATGTAGGAACTATTGTCTGGGTCTTGTGTGGTTGAAAAGGCACATGTCTAGACACATTGTTGTCCCCAGACTTGGCTATTGTATGCATTGTCTCTTGATTCTTACATAAAAAGTATGAACCAATTATGAAGTGATCAGTGAACTTTGAATTTTGCACCCAATTCACTCTTTTTGGGGCAATTTCATACTTCAGGACCTATGTGGTCTGCTTTGGAATGTAGAATAAAAATTTTATAGCCATTTTCCCAGCCCAAATCGGTTATGGACTGAGATCCAGCCTGAACAAAATAAATATATCCCATTCACTTAGGTTTGATGAACAAAGGGCCATAACTCTTGAAAATATAACCGAAAGCAGAGAAACTTCACGCTGCACAACTATGGGGCATTGACCACATATCATGCAAATTCCATACTTGTCCATACAAAATTAACCGAGGTCCAGCCCGGACAAGTCCCAATTCACAAAGATTTCAAGAACAAAGGGCCATAACTCTTGAAAATATAGGCGAAACGCGGAGAAACTTCACGCTGCACAACTACAGGGCACTGACCACATATCCTGCAAATTCCATACTTGTCCATAACCGAGATCCAGCCCGGACAAGTCCCAATTCACAAAGACTTGAAGAACAAAGGGCCATAACTCTTGAAAATACACGCGAAATGCGGAGAAACTTCACGCTGCACAACTATAGGGCACTGACCACATATCCTGCAAATTTTGTACTTGTCCATACCATATTAACGAAGATCCAGCCCGGACAAGTCCCATTCACAGAAATTTCAGAAAAAGGGCCATAACTCTTGAAAATTATACCGGAACTCGGAAAAAACTCTACACTGCACAACTACGAGGCACTGGCCACATTTCATGCAAGTTTCAATCCTGTCCATCAAATATTAACCGAGATATCGCGCGGACAAGAAATTCGGACGGACAGACGGATGGATGGACAGACGGACGGACGCCCGTCTGACATTTGTGTCCGGGCAATAACTTGAGCACCGTTCAGTGGATTCTTCTCAAATTTGGTAGGTATATACCATGCCACGAGATGTTGCTTGGGCTGGACTGTTAAGGGGCTGAGGGGTTGTAGTACCGCTGGTGCCTCATGTTTGGTATAAAACTGCATTTCTTGGGGAATAATAATATACACACATGTAGTGTTTGTTGAAATTTATTATTTCAAAAGGACATAAAGCAATAAGTTTCAGAATGTCTGGGATCTGCAATGCAGACAGAAGCACATAAATGCCTTCTGTTCTGTTTTGGAGTTAATTATTCAAATTCACTGACCGCCATGAGCTGGAAGTAGCGGGGTCCAGGCCTAGAAAACTATCATCTTGTCGGGTCAATTGCAATAGTAAAATTGTGGGTTTGTACGGCAATTTAATGATCACACCCACTTCCCGAAAGGGTACTATCGTTATTACAGATAGCAGAGGTTGAAATAATTTTCCAAACAATTACTGACAAAAAATCGCCAGCTTCTACTTCGGGAGTATCTCAAATATTTGGCGAACAACACAATGCTGCTCCACAGTACAGGCAATCATGGACAGTCTGTGGTAGGCATGTACTACAGGAATACAGTACCAGGGGGGTTCCATTGTTTTTATTTGGGTATGTTGCGTGTGTGGAGACAGGGTGCAGACACGAACCCATAATGACAGGAGCCCAATAGGACAGGAGATCATAGGACATTAGCCTTCATGGACACGAGTCGGATGAGTTATTCCATAAGTGGACATGAGCCCACAAGGGGAAATTGTTCATGACAACCTAATCTGTTTTCCATGCAGTTAAAATTGTCAAGCAAAGGGTAAGTGATAGAGATAAATTGGTGGAGATATATCCTGTTAAGTACAGTGTGCATATATTATACATACAGCAGAAATCCAGGTCAGGTAAGTAGATTATTAATTTCATGCCCTAAACAACATAAATGATGAATGGTGTTTGAACAGATCTTTCTGTAAGATGTTGGGTGATAATTCAATATTGAAGGGGTACTAGATATGGAACCTTGGGAGGTATTTGTGTCACATCCATGGTAATCAAGATATCCTGATTGGCATCCAGCTTCTCAATTCAAATAAATATGTATGCTAATATTGTCAGAAAGGAAAAAGTAGGTCTTTATTGTCAGAAAGGACAAATGCATATGCAATACAACTCTGGCTAGTTAAACTGTGTCATTATGTTGATATTCCCTGATCTGCCTACTCTGGGCCTGATCCATTTAACCAAACACTCTTATAAAGGCTCATCAAATTTAATAGTTTGTTTATCATTCCCTGCTTGCCAGAAAAACGTGCAGATTTTAATTCTTATTTCTATTTTTAGTTGAACAACTTGGTATTACTTACGAAAATTGAAATGCATGTTTGGAAAGAAGCTTATTGATGTATCGTTGATGTATTGTACAATTTGCCATATACATGTATATAAATACATGTATCTTACTGTTATTCAATTCATTTCAATCTCATGTAGAAACTAACTAGAAAATGAGACCTTGTCGCATACCGCTATCAGTCGGAAACACCACGATCTGCTGCTAAGGCGAACTTTGGTAATATATCAGCTCCTTAAGCCCAACTCACACTACGAAAAGTTTGTTGTATTAGAACAGAACAGTTTGTTCGTGTTTTTGTTCGTGGTAACCTCACACTACGAACATTTTCTCTTGCCCGCCAGTCGCCGCGAGCACGCAGCGAGGCTGTCGGTCATGTGATGGGAGCGATTTTGCTGTGTCATGTGAGAGCGGCTTCGTCACATGACCGACAGCTGCCAGTTGATTGGATAACTGTTGGTAAATGTTTGGACAAATGTTCGCGATCACCACACACTGAAGACAAAAACTGTTTTGAGGACGAAAACATGTCCCGAACATGTTTGATTTCACGAACATGTCCCTCGAACAAAATGTTCATGTTTCTGGGCACCTCACACTGCAGACAAAACATGTTCTGAACAGTGGTTTTGTTCTAATACAACAAAATGTTCGTAGTGTGAGGTGAGCTTTAGTGGGCTTCCACATGTTCCGTATGAACAACTTGACTAGAAAATAAGCTGATGCTAATAGAATGCCTGACATGACTGGGATATTTTCCTCTATGAGAAGCCTAAATTTAGGTGTACGTAGGTTGAAAGAACTTGTCTTAAACATTTCAGAAAAATATAAACGAAGTTTGTGGCGGCAAGAAAATGAGGGGCAGGCAGTGATAATAAATGAAATATTAACTTTAATGAGCCTAAACAGTTAAGGCTAATCAGCTGAATGGCTATGCCATATTAATGGATAAATATAATCTATTACTGGCGATGTTTATGTTTTGCATGTACGGCTACATTAGGTTTGTACCACTTGGCTGTCAATCATAAACTACTTTGCCACCAATCTGATGAATATCTTGACCTCATTCAGTTATTTTACCTGTGATATGAAGTAACTAATTACAGTGTAATTATTTGTCAAGTTCAGCTTATTAGATTTAGTTGACATTCTGTCACACTTATATAAAATGAAAGCTCGTGTGAAACACGGGCGAAGAGCATTTTCCCAAATACATGTGTAACACATAAATTGGTACTCACAGGGTTTAGATCTCCCTAAAATGGGCACATCCTCTGCATAATAGGTGTGGCAATTTTTTTAAGAATGGGACAGAGGGTGGGGCATATACCCATGGAGGATGAGTAATCGGGAATCATCCCTGGTAGTAGCGCCTCTGAGAAGGGATTTCTTTACTAATGGGCGAAATCCAGTGTGAGGCTGGCAGTACAAAACTTAATTTTGTGTTTCACGGACCCGCCAACATTGAAAAATTGAATATCAGAATAAAAATAAAATTTCAAATTGCCCCTTTTATTTCTCTACGAAAGTTGGAACATTAAGATTTCAACCTTTTTTATACGCCCGCCAAAAGGCGGACGTATTATGTGATGGCGGTTTCCGTCCGTCTGTCCGTCTGCCGTGTCCGGTCTATATCTGGGACAGTTTTCTGTCTACAGTTCTAATTTTTGGTGAGTGGATACCCTATGGGGAGACGATGTGTCGCGTACCAAAATGAAGGTCGAGGTCAGAGGTCAAAGGTCACTGGCCTAAAAAAACAGAAAATCACTGAAGTGTTCGTGTCCGGTCTACATCTGTGAATGTTTTCTATCCACAGTTGCAAATTTTTGTGAGTGGATACGCTAGGTGAAGACGATGTCGCGTACCAAAATTAAGGTCGAGGTCAGAGGTCAAAGGTCACTGTTGCCTAAAATCAGGAAATCATTGATCGTTGACAGTTTTCTATCTACAGTTCTAATTTTTGGTGAGTGGATGCCCTAGGGGGGAACGATGTGTTGCATACCAAATGTAGGTCGAGGTCAGAGGTCAAAGGTCAGTGTGACTGAAAAATCAGGAAATCATTAAAAAAAAAAAAAATTTATACGCCCGCCCAAAAGGCGGACGTATTATGTGATGGCAGTTTCCGTCAGTCTGTCCGTCTGTCCGGTTCTCGTGTCCGGTCTATATCTGGGACAGTTTCCTATCCACAGCTCCAATTTTTGGTGAGTGGATACCCTATGGGGAGACGATGTGTCGCGTACCAAAATGAAGGTCGAGGTCACAGGTCAAAGGTCACTGGCCTAAAAAACAGGAAATCACGGAAGTGTTCGTGTCCGGTCTATATCTGTGAACGTTTTCTGTCCACAGTTGCAATTTTTTGTGAGTGGATACGCCAGGTGGAGACGATGTGTCACGTACCAAAATTGAGGTCGAGGTCACAGGTCAAAGGTCACTGTTGCCAAAAATCAGGAAATCATTGATTGTTGACAGTTTTCTATCTACAGTTCTAATTTTTGGTGAGTGGATGCCCTAGGGGGGGAACGATGTGTTGCATATTAAATATAGGTCAAGGTCAAAGGTCAGTGTGATCGAAAATCAGGAAATCGTTTAAAATTTCTAATTTTTTGTGAGTGGATTCAATAGGCGGAAATGAAGTGATGTATGCCAAAAATTAGGTCAAGGTCAAAGGTCACCAACCCCAAAATTAGGAAATTATTAAAAATAACATTTTTTGTGTCGGTAGATACATTAGGGGACACAATGTGTCACATACCAAAATGTAGGTCAAGGTTAAAGGTCAAGGTCACTGTGACCCCAAAATCGTGAAATTGTTAAAAATCATGACTTTTTGTGTTCATTGAGAAATTGAGGGGAGACGGTTGTCATGTACCAAAATTTAGGCCAAGGTCAAGGTCACTGTGACCCCAAAATCAGAAAATCATTAAAAATCATGATTTTTTGTGTGCATTGACAGATTGAGGGAAGACGATGTGTTGTGTACCAAAATTGAGGTCAAGGTCAAAGGTCAAGGTCACTGTGACCCCAAAATCAAGAAATCATTAAAGTCACATTTTCATATGCCTCTCGAAGACGAGGTTGTGTAATGCGATGTTGCGTTCTGTCCATTCATCCATTAACATTTGTATGTTATGCGATAGCTCTAGTTTCAAGGTATGGATTGGTACCAAACTTTGAGTATACCTTACTCGCATGGCAAAGTGGAGCCATACATATGAGATCAATTTGTCAAAGGTCTAGGTTGCAGTCCCCCAAAACTGAATCGAGCTTAGCTGACTAAATGTGTTGGAATATTGTTGGAATATTCTAAGTTCTTTCCCCTGCATTTATATGGTATTGTCCTGTGGAGTTGTCTCCCATGTTTGAAACGCTTCATTTAGTTAAACTGTTGTGAAATAAAAACCATACATTTACTACTTTAACGGGGAGAGGAGTCCTTTATGAACTTCACACCTGTTTATTAACTCAAGAACAAAGGTTTACTTCATCTCTTTCTTCTTCCTTCATGAAAAATTCTCTCGTCTGAAAGGAATTCATTTGCAGGAAAACTACTATTTTCTTGTGTTTGACTATTGTCGATTTCAGTGTGGGATATGTGAGCTCTAAGCTCTTGCTTCAAGGTCAACTAGTTAGGCCTTTTTTTTTTTATTGATTGGTTTACGGATCCGCCGACCTTCATTTTGCCAAAAGTGAAATAAAAATAAAATTGGATTTTCGAATTTTTTTTTATTTCTGTCTTATCCGCCGATGTGTCACATTTGCTGACCTCTCTGTCGGAAGAATAAAAACATAAAATTCGCAATATTGGTCTCATTTTAATACTTGCTGTGCGTAAAACATCTTATATAAATTCTTCACGCTCGAGTTCGCACGAGTTCAACACTCTGCAGACATCTTGGTCTTGGAGGCTGGTTACTTCCCTTGGTTACAGTGGTGGTGGTTTCAACTTCCATGTTACCTTCGGCTGTAGTTCGGGGACCAGACATGACATCATTTCAACGGCGCAGTGTTTGAAGCCAAGATGGCGGGTTCGGCCTCGCCGTGGTTTTCACTGACTCTTAGACAGGACGCGACCGTCCTTTTCAAGGGCTTTGTCAGTCCAGTAACTGCTGGGACGGTGGGGGACTTGGTCTTGAAGGAGATCAGTGGCAACGACATATCTGCCGGCCTCAGTCTGTCCAAAATAACAGCAGGAAACATGACTTGTCCTGTCAACACCCCTATTGTGAAGTGTTGGTTTCACGCAAAGCGACTGATATTGTCGCTTCGTTGAAGGAAACGTCCGTCATTGATCTTTTGGTAAATGTCTTGTAATTATTACACTGGCTATTACCTGGATTTGACATATCATTTTTTTTTTTTTTACCGCCCTCTCCTGTCTAAGAAGTTTGTCAGAAAGTAAAAATAAATAAAGTGTGGAGGCTTGATTTTATTTGTTTTTTTTTTCCATCCTCCGTCTTGACATTTTTGCCAGAAAAATCCGTAAACCAATTAATAAAAAAAAAAAGGCCTTACCAAGAGTTGAGCTCATTTTAGTTTATCATTCAATATAACATGTGATATATGTTACATTCTTATAAGCAAAAAATTGTAGACCTTTCTCTGGATTGCTAGATCAATTGGAATCAAGGCTATTAAACAACCTTGAAATTTGAACCAATGTAATTCCAGATATACGGGCGTATATTGAAGCCCCTTGGGCTCTTGTTTGTGAGTGGATTCAATAGGAGGAAATGAAGTGTCGCATACCAAAAAATAGGTCAAGGTCAAAGGTCAGTGTGACCCCAAAATCAGGAAATTATTAAAAATAACATTTTTTGTGCCAGTAGATACATTAGGGGGACACAATGTGTCACCTACCAAAATGTAGGTCAAGGTCAAAGGTCAAGGTCACTGTGACCCCAAAATCGTGGAATTGTTAAAAATCAAGATTTTTTGAGTCCATTGAGAAATTACGGGGATTTGTTTCGTCATGTACCGAAATTTAGATCCAGGTCCATAGTCAAGGTCGCTGTGACCCCAGAATCAAGGTCAAAGGTCAGTGTGACCTAAAAATCAGGAAATCGATAAAAATTACTAATTTTTTATGAGTGGATTCAATAGGGGGAAATGAAGTGTCGCATGCCAAAAAAAATAGGTCAAGGTCAAAGGTCACTGACCCCAATATCAGGAAATTATTACAAATAACATTTGTTGTGTCAGTAGATACATTAGGGGGACACGATGTGTCACATACCAAAATGTGGGTCAAGGTCAAAGGTCAAGGTCACTGTGACCCCAAAATTGTGAAATTGTTAAAAATCATGATTTTTGTGTCCATTGAGAAATTATGGGGAGACGGTTTATCATGTACCAAAATTTAGGTCAAGGTCAATAGTTAAGGTCACTGTGACTTCAGAATCAAGAAATCTTTGAAAAGTATTTTTTTTTTGTCAGTGGATACATTAGGGGGACATGTAGGTCAAGGCCGAACGTCAAGGTCACTGTGACCCCCAAAATCATGAGATTTATAAAAATCATGATTTTTTTTGTGTCCATTGATACATTGAGGGAAGACGATGTGTCCTGTACCAAATTTAGGTCAAGGTCAAAGGTCAATGTCACTGTGACCCCAAAATCAGGAATTCATTACAAGTCACATTTTCGTATGCCTGTCGAAGACGAGGTCATGCAATGCGATGTTGCGTTCTATCCATTCATCCATTAACATTTGTTGTCCATGCGATAACTCTAGTTTCAAGGTATGGATTGGTACCAAACTTTGAGTATACCTTACTCGCATGGCAAAGAGGAGCCATACATCAATCGATCAAAGGTCAAGGTCACAGTCTGAGTCACCCAAAACTGAATCAAGTATAAGATGTGATATATGTTACATTCTCAGAAGCACAAAATTGTAGACCTTTCTCTGGTGTGCTAGCTACCAATTGGAATGAAGGCTATTAAACAAACTTGAAATTTGGACCAATATAATTCCAGATATACGGACGTATATTGAAGCCCCTTGGGCTCTTGTTTTCATTTCTGATTGTATGAAATAAGCTGAACATTGTATTCTATCTGAAACAATGCCAGCAAATGAAAATGAGACAACTGGAAGTCAGCGAACTGTTGTTGTTGTAAAATGCTGCTAATAGTGAGTGGATAGAATTTAACGTCGCTTTCAACCATATTTCACCTATATCGCGACGAACCAACTAAGCACCACCCAGCCAAGTGAAATTGCATTCCTGTTACTTTAAAGACGACATCTTTGAAGCAGCATGGAAACAGATAACCTCCATCCACCCTATAAAACTCTGAGGATAGCACACAAGACACACACAGGTCGCTTACAGTGAGTGAGTGAACAGAATTTGACGTCGCTTTCAACAATATTTCAGCTTTATCACGACGAACCAACTAAGCACCACCCAGCCCAGTTGTGTTCCTGCTACTTAAAAGAAGAAATCTTTGAAGCAGCATGGAACCAGACACCCTCCATCCACCCTATAAAACGCTGAGGACAGCGCACAAGACACAGACAGGTTGCTTACATGGTGCAATAAAGACAAGTGATATTACAGTGCTAAACATCACATTATGAAAGTCCTGTTCTTCTCAGCAAAATGCATTGAAGCAATGCTGCTAACAGTACTTGGGCAACAACGGCATTCAACATAAATCGGGAACCTTCACTGACTGTGTGATCTATCACTGTGTCATGGTACCCACAGTGACGTGGTACGTCAGAGCTTGGAAATGGTGGATGTTTCACCAGTTCAGCCGATATGTCATGGTTTAATTTACTGTTGAAGCATGAGGCTGTTGCAACACACGCGAACAACCACAATGTTGATGATGAAAATGTTAGATTTTAAGTGTTTGTTGACAGCTAAAAGTATGTGACATAACATACAGTTTTTGAAGTCAGACATATTCATGCACTCCGGGTCCATCATCAGTTGCATATGTGGTATTAATTTAGAAAGCCAAGCTATATTTCATGTTATATCATAATATAAAGTATATAACCTTGAAAAAAATAGGTTTAGTCAACTGGATGGCTTCTAGGCAGTCACCAATTGCACATGTATTATGAATTTGGAGAACTTCTTTAAAAATTACTGCTAATGTTACATTTAACCTTAATAAAACAGGTGAAGTCATTTTGATAAGGCTTCTGATCCATCGCTATCTGCATATGTGGTATGACCAGAAAGATGAACAGACAGATAGAGACACAGATGACATGGACAATTCAGTTCCATTTGAGGCATCATTCCATATTATCTTCGAAGTCTAAATATTCTGTCAAAATGCACCAGAACCATTTTACTTAAATTATATACAAAAATTTCCCAGGTGAGATGTGCCATATAGCAGGAATGTAGAAGTTCCACTTCAAAAATCTTTCCAATTTTTCAGTCTAAAAAATAGTTAACAGTTGTATAACTATGCTGTCAAAATGCAATGGTACATGTATGTGACATTTCATCTCTCAAGTTTCAAGCAAATTCTGGGGATCTTCAGATGAACAAAAAACAAATGAGCATTAACGAAGTGATAATTTGTGATTTTACTCATTGAAAATTGGCCAGAATGCTTCTCCAGATATCTGGAAGCCAAGGGCTTCAAAGTCACTTGAGACTAAACAAGTGTTATTGGGATAACCATACCACTGTTCAAACAGGATCAGATTATTATTATCAGTATTGGAGAGAGAAGCACTGATTCTGTTTACTTTGTTGACACAAGCACTAGGCCCCTTATGTTATTGCATTATGCAATAAGTCAACCACTTCAGATTAACCACTTTAATGCACAACATACATGTACAGGTATACACTACAAGCCTGGAAATAACGGGCCGGTCACGGACAATGTCCGACACCGAATGAAGCTTTGGCAGGCACAAATCACTCGGACCCGGTCGTTTTGTCCGGTGACATTTTATACTGAAAAATTTAATCTGTCGACAGTTTTCCTGTTTTAGAGCGGAGGATGTTCATGCTATTTCAAACCTGAAAAAAATCCGTTTTATTCGTCAAACTTGCAATGACAATTGTCCTGCATGGCTAGTCAAAGTCCCTGCTCGACCACCATGCTTTCCATTGTGGTCGAACGCCATGTTCGCAAAATTGCTGACGTCATCATTATTGTGGGGAAACCCTCGAACTGGGATTCCCTTTGGCAGGATCGTTCTGCGGGCGGGCAGGTCAAATTAAGCGATTCTGATCAGATATTTTACAGCTACCTACCACCCGAAACTGGACAAAACTCACTAGACATTGATGTACAAAATTTAAGAATGCTTTTGGCTGCAAATATTGTTGAACTGCAAAACTGCGGGCAAACGAGTTTAGACTCAGAAATTGACCTTTGCATGCAGCAACAACAACAACAACGTCAACGATCACCTCTCAATGAAAAATGACCATTTGCAAGGTTATAAAATGACAGTCTTGGGTGGTTGATTCTCCTAATTATATCTGGGAGGCATAGCTTTACTTGCTTGGATTTTTACAAAAAGAAGACCTGATGGACATCGGGGTTTTTTCCCAAGAAATATTGAAGGTATAATTATTTTTTTTTGCATTCATTTTAGGTGCCCATACATGTTACATAACTAAATGTCAGCTTCATAAGGCTGTGGATATCCTTGGAGGTACTGTTGAAAAGAAATTTTGAGGGTTTTTTTTTCAGCAAAAACACATCTTGAATACAGAAATTCGGGAAAGTTAATCATGCTGTCAAATTTATTTCATTTAGCTGATCATAATAATTATAAGGAATTATTCTTGATCATAGTACAGTTGTAAGCTGTATTAGGTTATCATTTGTAGTGCTGATTACAAAATAGTCTTAACGAGGCCCGATACCTTTGTCAGGCACCAAATTCCAAATGTCCGGCACCAAGTTATTGATGCCTGTCAAAGTGTCAGGCACCAATGAAAAAATTATTTCCAGGCTTGCACTATGTAGGCCTAGCTGATAGTGTAGCTGTAAAAACCCCCACTGCCACATATATGCCAGTGCTAGCAGCACCAATGTCCTTTCAATCCATTTTTAAACTATAATGTTAATTAAATTATGAATTGTAAAAAAGAATGCATTATGAAATATAAATAAAGCATTATGTTGATGGGTCACGAAATCCATATGGGAGGTCAATTTTTTAAAATCCTTTGTCTGTCTTAACAAGATCACAATAATAAACTTGTGCTGTATAAGTCTACTGTCTGCAGTGCTACCCAATGATGAACAAATATCAGAAAGCTACACGATGAAGCAAAATCCCCAGATCTGGCCGGGGAATGTAGGTATTGGACTAAGTCGTGAGAATTTCACGTATTAAAAAAAGGGCCATTTGGCTTACAAAGGATGTGAGTTATAACATTGGGAATGTTATATTCATGTTAGGCAAATTAGAATTACTTTTTCCTGATTCAAAGAAGTAAATTTCCATTTTTGTGAAAAAAATCTCATTTTGAGACGCAAAAACGTGCCTTCATGTTTTCGCCAACATCACCAGAATCTTGTCAGTCCTTTGCCTGTCTTGCAAGATCATTATACTCAAATTTCATGGAAATCAAACAAGTTGTTTAGAAGATATCATGTTATACATGTTTACCTGAATTCAAGTCTATATTGCCACCTAGTGATGACCAAATACCACAAAAAACAAGCAGGTGAAATCTAATGCCCTAGGGAGAAGGCACATAAGAGTTCAATGAAAAAAAAAATTAATCATGATAATGGTTAAGAAGGTTTTGATGTTAAGTCAGATAATTGAGATATTTCATTTGAATGGCAATTTGGTTCCCACCGAAAGGGAATTATCATGTCAGCAATCCTATATTTATGCTTGGCAGCCTAGAATAGAACAGTTTTTAAATATTTCTCCAAGCGAATTGGTAAATTTTCATTTCACGAAAAACTTTTTTTTTTGAGACGCAAAAAACTTGCCTTAAAAATTATACCAGCTACACCAAAACCTTTTCAGCACATTGCCTATCCTTCAAGACCATTGTAATAAAATTTCAAAAAAATCCGGCAAGCTGTTCAGACGAAATCGTCACAGAAAGGTTCACCTATGCTCTGACTATAACGCCACCTAGTGGTAAGCAGCGGCTATCAAAACACAACCAGACAAATTTCCCAGGCCTAAGGAGATAGCACACAAAGTCTGACCCGAAAATATTTAACGGTTTCAGAGATATTCACGTTTGAAGTCGCGGCGGCGGCGGTGGCGGATCCGGCGGAGCCGTTTCTCATGAAAACATAAGAGCATCCACTTTGTGGAAATGCTCTAAATATATCTATCCAAAGTGGTTAATATGGTTTAACTGTTAATACCTGCTGAGGGTATTTTAAAGTTCCTTGTTTATTCAAACACTTATCATGTTTACAGTGAATTAAGTGGCTTATAGATCTTGTTTACTGTATCGTGCAAGATTAGTTTGTATGAATTGGCTCCACTTTAATAGTCAGTTAGTTCATGTATAATGTGAGTTAGTGTAGAATGACAGAAGTTCTCTCTCAACATTGCTGCAGAGGCGACTGGGATGCCTACACTAGCTCTCCACTGTCACTGATAATGGACCCCCTGATGAGTTGAATGGCTCTTCCTTCATGTCCAATCACATTTGCTGTGTGAGTCACATGGCTAAAATTTGGAATTTTCATTTGGCACAAACATGCAAGCTCTGTGTGCCTGCATGTTTTCCCATAATTATATTTTGAGCTCATAGTAAACTAGTAACATTTTGATTGGTGGTACCTGGTATCAGTTACGCATCTCTTAGAGGCTTGGCATATATACTCATTAATAATGTGCAAAATACAGATTCGGTGTGGTAATTCAGCCACAGACGTGTGCATTCCTCTTGAGGAGTGCGAATGACTTGGTAATGTTCATTGAAAGGTGAAGATCAAGCTCCTACTTTTACACAGGTATAGAAATTATCTTGCAGGATCTAGCAGTTACTACTACAACTTCTATTACTAGGTGAGATTTATACATCATATTGCAGACCCAAGTATACCACTCTAAGTGATAGTGATACTTTTTTTTAAAAGGCTGAGTGTCCATGCTATCCTATCCATTCCATGTATGGCAAAAGCAGGTATGGTAATTCCCCTAAATAATTCAATCACAGGAAGTGAAATTTCTCATCAAAACATCAGGTGTGATCAAATTTATTAGAACAGGACAAAATGGTTCAAAATCATACAAATAATCCATTATTTCTTTGTTATTTTAATGATTTTAGAGGGTAATAAAAGTTATTAGAACAACTGGTTGAATTTTGCACTCTGAATTGAGGGGTGATTGAACTCTATTAAGGTGGTTGAATTATTAGAGGAATTACCATAATGACTGATGATTCTGTATTGATAATATCACGAAAAGGGTAGCTATGTGAACATTGTAACACGTTCTTACAAAGATAGGTTCTGAGTGAAATTTGGGTCCTCTGTTCTTGGATACTCTTCCTGTTTCATGATAGCTGGGATAAAATATGACGGATAATACTGTCCCAGACGATACCTTAAATATGCAATTTCAGTAGCAGTCCTAATGCATGTAAGCATAATATATAATCTTTCCACACTGATATCCTATTAAATGTATTTGAATTTGTGTAACTACACGAAAAATGGATATACCCTGGTCCCATATTGACTATTTCACATACATAAATGTATTTTTGCAACATATTTTGTCTCTTTATTGCGTTTTCATATTTTGAAGAAGCGTAGATATTTCTATGTATATGGACAAAAATAATTTACGAGATCAGAACACTCCCACACTTGTAAAGGCATCTGATGAAAATGTAGTTAACTGAGAAGAAAGAGAAATATAAAGATTTGGCAAAATATAGCGTCGCTGGAGAGAAAAGGATGAATAGGAAGTATGGGTGTGGTGATAATTGAATATCTCAGGCCGGTGTAGACGAGGTAAAGGTGAGAATATGAAAACATACCTGAAAAGAAGGTGGAAAACTAGCAGGTAAAGTTGGACAGAACAGCTTACACAATCGGTCTGTTTGGAAGCCGCTCATGGGGCGTCGTGTCATGAATAGAGACCAATAAGTATTGTGGGGGAGCCTGCTAGGATTGTATCAGGACTGGTGACATGGTCTAGTAGTGTACACACTCAAATATGATCTAATTTATTACCTGCCCTAGAAGGTCACTCGCTAAAGGGAAATTTAGTTTGAATAAATACATTTGGGGTCTTTTGGACTGCGTTAACACTGTGCTGTTAGACTAGTAGGTTTGTATGCTGACATACATGTACCTGGCAGAGTTTTATGCTACCTGTACGCTAGTTTTGGGTAATTAAGGGAACTGTCATATTCTATATTAATTCAGAATTTTAGGTGACATGATAATGTCTTGCACAGAAGTAACATGTAAAAAGCTAGTGAGCATGTTCATAAATAACCACCTAAATCTGATAATTTGGAGTCTGAAATAATAACATTGCTTTAGTAGAAGTACCGTGGGTGCACTGCTGACAGAAGTTCTAGAACTGTTTGTTGTATAACCTTGATTTGAGCCAGTGGGATAATAAGCCAGATTAAGGTTTTATTATCATTTCAGTTTTGCTGGATATTTGTATGTTTAATGTATAAAATGATTATCTTGGGATCAGACTGTCTGTGTTGACACTGTATGTGTACTTCCAACTATCATATTTCACAGCAGTTCGGCCAGGAGTACAGGAATGTGTATGTATTGCAGTGTCAGTGTACCAGTACTTTAAGATGGAGCCTCCCTTGAGCTAAGTTACTGTTCCTCCATGTATGCATTTACCATAGCCATGTGGCGGGTGGTTGGGTGGGTTCAGGTTCCTGTTGCTTAAATGCATTTTGCTGAGAAGCAACAGGAATTTGATATTGTTATGTCTGGCACTGTAAGTGTAATATCACTTGTCTTTATTGCACCATGTACATGTAAGCCTCCTGTCTGTGTCTTGTGCGCTGTCCTCAAGTGTTTTATGGGGTGGATGGAGGGTGTCTGGTTCCATGCTGCTTCAAAGATTTCTTCTTTGAAGTAGCAGGAACACAACTGGGCTGGGTGGTGCTCAGCTATATTCTTGGTGATATAGCTGAAATATTGTTGAAAGCGATGTTAAATTCTATTCACTCATTCACCCATAGCCATGTGTCAGGGCATTCTCTCAGTGTCAGAGTGTGTAACCTTCTATACTGTCCTTGTATCAGCCTCTGACCGCATCGAGCCAAAACATGTCGCGCGCATGCGCATTCAGTCTTTATCGATTATGATCGACACAAGAAGCAAGTTTTTGCAGATGAGAGAGTTGGGAAATGCATCCAGTATATATCCTGTGGAAGAAAGAACAAACTAGATGTAGATGTTCAACTATTTGACAAGACCACACAGTACAATGCCTTGTTAACTCTGAAATCTTGAACCCACTTCGCTATATTTAGTAGCGGACAATGTTGGTTGGCCTAGAGCTTCGCGCACCAAAGCTGCGCGCTGTGTTTTTAACCCGAATGCAATAGGAGGTATACAATCTGATGCTATGAGAATGAGGTCGGGAGGGATCCACAACATTTCCCCTAGCAATATTACAGCAGGCAACATTTCGGCAGGTCACCTATCAGCCCGAGACATTTCGGAAGTCGAATTTTATTCATCATATCTCAAGAATAAGTATATGCCCAGGTGCACCAAATTTACATCACACATGCATGTGGTCATGAAACAAAAGCCTGTCGAAAATCAGTGACATTGACCTATTTTTTTATGGGTCATCAGGTCAAACTAATTCTACCATATAATTTACTTTTAAGATACTAAATTATATCGAACAAGCAAATTTTCATATTCACAACTGGAGGATTTATTATTTGTCAATGTACAATACATATTCATTGTCCAAACAGTATTATGTTATAGTTATGAATTGTCTAAAATACCTCTAGCCTGATATGAAGTACTGTCAAAACAGGTCAATCTCACTGATTTTCAATCGGCTTCTGTTTCATGACCACATGTGTGTGTGATGTAAGTGTAGTGTACCTAGGCATGTTCCATTTGGCATTGGTTGATTGATCAAGACCCATGCACACAAAAGCTATGGGCCTTATTATTTAGCCCCAATGCAATCAGAGGGTATATCTGAATGAGTGATGTATACTAATTCTGATACTATGAGTATGAAAGAAATGTATAGGAGCTTATTTGATATATTTGTGTTTATTGGTATATTATAGAGGAATGAATACCTTTACAGCATGTCTGTTTTGAATGTTCTGCACAAGATCTACAGCCTGTATGTAACAGCTGTGATTTACTGGATTTGTTTATCACACCTCAGAGGTACAGGTGTTAATCAATCTTCCTGGACTCCCACATTCCATATATACCTGCTTTCTGATCTACATTTTAACATGAAAGAAAATAATTACCTGTACAGTGCATGAGCACAATTACAGATAATTTCTGCTTCAGAAGTATAAATAAAACTATCCTTACATTCCGAAATGATATCCCAGTGTGTTACATATGTCCTTGCATTGTCTGGCCTGACAGAAACTGCTAATGATCAATTATATTTGGATTAACTCGAATGGGTTTAAAGGTGACAGATCATTAATCTGTTGTGCTGCCCCCCACATTGTGCTGGCCTGCGGTCCGCGGTACTCTGGTTACTTCATCAACATAATTACCCCCATGTCCCCACATGTACCTGTGCCAACCTGCATCTTCCATATATAACATTATTTTAATTGGCTATTGCATTAGTTTGTGAAAGATATGATGATCTAGTTAGTATAGCTATGGATTGGTGATCTGATAAATCTATAAACATGTGCATGTAGCTTGCATTGCCTGGAGGATGTTAACAGCAAGGGGAAGCTCATTGAAGTAGGGTTAGGAGTGTGGTTAACTGTGGTTGAGGGTTGAGAGCAGTCCGATCTCACCAGGCTGAGCCCTCTATTAACATAGATGCAGTGTGTACATGTGTGACAGTGTCGGTGAGAGTTGAAGTGTCATCCTGTCTTCAGTGGTAGACACTGTCAAAGGCACACAGCTCTATAATTGTACTGAGTGATATTCTCAGCACTGCCTGTGAGAGCAGTGTTCTAACAGTGGCAAGGCAGCCGGCCTACACTGGATCATTACACCCGAGGCCTCGGAGCACTACAGCCACATGGAGGTTTATAGATAGGGCAGCCTGCTTGCTCCCTGTTATAGAGCTCCTAGAGGGACCGAGAGACAGAAATGTGATATTAGGATCGCTGTACCTGAAGTTGGACACCTATCAGTGTTTGACTATAGGAGAGTGTGAAGTATACTGGAGGCCAGGAAGTCTAAAAGCTGTGATCTGTGATCAGGATCTGATCTAGCCTAGATAAGGAGTACCATACTATGGCAGAGAAAGTCTTACTTCCCTCTCAAGGTATTGTACATGTTCTCATGGTCTTGTCTTGCTACATGTAGATCAACTATTTGAGGCTTTCAATCTCTGTGGTTTTAGTTATAAATTCACATCTACATCAATAAGATGAAAGTCACGATACATATTCATTACATTTTTACCCCTCAACCCATCAGACTGCATGGCCTTGTAATCAGCATGGTTGTTCGGTCATTAGTCCATCAACAATGTCGTGTCTGGTCCATTTTCGAAACTTACATGAAAGATGCTTAGTACCTTGTGTTTCGACTGTGCCGAATTGTTGCAGATCCGATCCCATGAAATGGTATATATAGGTAAATTAATAATGGAAAGAATTACACAGCCGTAAGTCCTTAATGTGATTAGGGATTTGTTTATAATCACCATTTTGATTAATGAATCTGATACCATGAGATCCTAAAACTTACTGTAACACCCTTTAACTGCACCATGCAGAAAAATGTGATGCACATTCGTATTCAGTCTGAACCAATTTTGATTGATATAGGAAGCATGTATGTATCTGTAGATGCGAGAGATGGGGAAAATGCATCCAATATATCTTGCAAAAGAATTAATACGTTTTATGCTAAATGGGACACTTGCACACTAGACCTGGATGGACAGTAAACTTGTATCAGTTCAGATCATTGAAATGTTTCAGAAATGACAAAAAGGAAGTGAGAATCAGGGCTGTTGATTGGGCTACATAGTTTTGTGCAAGCCCCTCATTATTACACAAGAACATAATGTCTTGTTTATCTGTGACATGCTGGGTCCACTTAACTTGTCAATAAAATTGCAAGGTATATGTACATGTACTTAGTATTGGTTGTTATCCATAGAATAGCCTTGTGTTATATACGCCGACTTCTAAATGCCTATCAAAGAAATTGATGGTATCAATTCGTGTAAATCATGTTGTTAGTGGTACTGAAGATGTTGTCAGTTGAGATAGACATCTCTGATCTTCACAGAATCCCCACTACTGAACTTCACAAGAGCTGATTGCTCAAGTTTGATCATGTTAATAATCCCAAGGTTTCTAATGTTCCTGGAGAGTGATATATTTCATTGAGAAACAAAACTTTGTTTTGTGAAGTTGCCTATGAATATACATGTACATGTAGCAGTTGAGATCAGAGATGACAGTTGAGATCAGAGATGACTATCTCAGCTGACAACAGGTATGCTACATGTAGGTGTACACCTGTACCCTATCACAAACAACCGTACACATAGACTGGGATGATTTACACCTGTCACGTTAATAGCCTGTACATGAATAGCGGTAATGACCACATGTGCTAGCAGAATGGGATGATCAGTTCATGACTGTCGACTGTTCTACGTGATTGTCTGAAAGACTGCCTATCTCATCTTACACAAATCATCGACGACCACTTAGTTACGCCGCCAAATCAATTATTCAGGTTACAAATTAGCCGTCCTTGTCATTGATGCAATGTGATACTGATCAGTTACAATTTACAGTTGGATGGTTGTGTGGACAGTAGAATCAAGACCTGCTTACCTTGTGCACCATACCACAAACCAGTCGGCTGTGGTCAACTGTGAAATTACCTGTATGTCTGTAAATATTACACTATCTACCTGTAATCAAACAGTTTTAAATTGTGGGGGGTTTATACACCGCACAAGGACTACAGCAAATACTGTAATCAGTCACTTCTTTAATATTCAATTTATGGTAAACATATACATAATTGTGAACAATTCCCAAACTTTATACTGTCCTGATTTGATCATTTCCAGACTTTATGGTAGGAACTGTCACTTCCTGTGATTGAATTATAGAGAGGATTGACCATGTCACAATAGAGTCACTAATGTGTGACAGGTTAGAGAGAACTACCTCTTCGAAAATGGAGGTAAAAAAAGGTGGTTTTTGCTCAATAACATTGGATTTATTCATCATAATACTACAAAATCTTCAGGCGATTTAGCTTGTATATTTTCCAATGAAGATGTGCAGACTCTAATTTTTAATAAATGAACAAAACATGTCGTCTTTTGCTATGAAAATTAGATACATGACAGTTTCTGTTTTTAGTACAATCTGATATGGATATGTCCTTTGTCACCTGTGGCGAATGTCTGTTAGTTCGATATATTATTGACTTTATTGGACCAAAATAAACCACCTTTTTCATCTCCATTTTTATACGCCCGCCAAAAAGGCGGACGTATTATGTGATGGCGGTTTCCGCCCGTCTGTCCGTGTGTCCGTCTGTCCGTTTGTCCTTCCCCCGTGTCCGGTCTATATCTGGAACACTTTTCTATTTACAGTTCCAATTTTTGGTGAGTGGATACCCTACGGGGAGCCGATGTGTTGCGTACAAAAATGAAGGTCGAGGACAGAGGTCAAAGGTCACTGGCCTGAAAAACAGGAAATCACTGAAGTGTTCGTGTCCGGTCTATATCTCTGAATGTTTTCTATCCACAGTTGCAATTTTTTGTGAGTGGATACACCAGGTGGAGACGATGTGTCGCGTACCGAAATTCAGGTCGAGGTCAGAGGTCAAAGGTCACTGTTGCCTAAAATCAGGAAATCATTGATCATTGATAGTTTTCTATCTACAGTTCTAATTTTTGGTGAGTGGATGCCCTAGGGGGAGACAATGTGTTACATGCCAAATGTAGGTCAAGGTCAAAGGTCAGTGGTACCGAAAAATCAGGAAATCATTAAAAATTTCTAATTTTTTATACGCCCGCCAAAAGGCGGACGTATTATGTGATGGCGGTTTCCGTCCGTCTGTCCGTCCCTCGTGTCCGGTCTATATCTGGGACAGTTTTCTATCTACAGTTTTAATTTTTGGTGAGTGGATACCCTACGGGGAGACGATGTGTCGCGTACCAAAATCAAGGTCAGAGGTCAAAGGTCACTGGCCTAAAAAACACAAAATCACTAAAGTGTTCTTGTCCGGTCTATATCTGTGAACGTTTTCTATCCGCAGTTGCAATTTTTTGTGAGTGGATACGCTAGGTGGAGACGATGTGTCGCGTACCAAAATTGAGGTCAGGGTCAGAGGTCAAAGGTCACTGTTGCCTAAAATCAGGAAATCATTGTTCATTGACAGCTTTCTATCTACAGTTCTAATTTTTGGTGAGTGGGTGCCCTAGGGGGGAATGATGTGTTGCATACAAAATGTAGGTCGAGGTCAGAGGTCAAAGGTCAGTGTCACAGAAAAATCAGGAAATCATTAAAAATCTCTAATTTTTTGTGAGTGGATTCAATAGGGGGAAACGAGGTGTCGCATACCAAAATATAGGTCAAGGTCGAAGGTCAAAGGTCACTGACCCCAAAATCAGGAAATTATTAAAAATAACTATTTTTGTGTCAGTAGATACATGAGGGGGACACGACGTGTCACATACCAAAATGTAGGTCAAGGCCGAAGGTCAAGGTCACTGTGACCCCCAAAATCATGAAATTGTTAAAAATCATGATTTTTTTGTGTCCATTGATACACATCCTCGCGAGCCAGTGTATCGATCGATCTGTTAGGGTCGATACACTGGCTTGGTTAGTTACCCATATGAGTTCTGGATATAAATAGATCAAGAGGTTTCCTCTAAATCAACCCAATCAGTGAACGCGCTAAGCCAGTTGATTAGGCCAATCCGCTGCTAGGTATGAGATATGACCGGATTGAATTTCATTGCGGACTCAACTGCTTTGATGTCGAGTTGAAATCAACATCGGAAGTCAAAGCAAAAACCGCAAGCTTGGGATACCGACATGCTTATTCAAAACAATCACGGTGGATGAAATGTACGAGATTGTATAATGGAGGCGTCGACTCAAGAACTCATTCGAAAGACCAAAAATGTCAAGGTAAACCCTCTCCAAGGATTTAGGATTTACCTGGACTTGTGAAGATGATTGAGATATTGAGGGAAGACAATGTGTGTGTACCAAAATGTAGGTCAAGATTAAAGGTCAAGGTCACTGTGACCCAAAAATTTGAAATCCTTAAAAATAACCTTTTTTGTGCCAGTAGATACATTAGAGGGACATGATGTGTTACATACCAAATGTGGGTCAAAGATCAAGGTCACTGTGACCCCAAACTCAAGAAATCATTAAAAGTCACATTTTCATATACTTGTCGAAGACGAGATCATGTAATGCGATGTTGCATTCTGTCCATTCACCCATTAACATTAGTTGTCCATGCGATATCTCTAGTTTCAAGGTATGGATTGATACCAAACTTTGGGTATAGCTTACTCGCATTGCAAAGAGAGATCAATTTGTCAAAAGTCAAGTTTAGCTGCCTATATGTGTTAGGTTGGAATATTCAGACTTGTCTCCCCTACATGGCATTTGTCCTGTGGAGTTGTCTCATGTTTGATACATGTAAGAAATGGCTACATTTACTTAAATTGTTGTGAAATAAAAACCATACATTTACTAATTTAATGGGGAGAGGGGTCCTTTATGAACTTTATACCTATTTATTAACTCAAGAACAAAGGTTTATTTCATCACTTTCTTCACATCCTTCTGCCTTCATGGAAAATTTTCTCGCCTGAAAGGAATCCATTTGAAAGAAAACTACTATTTTCTTGTGTTTGACTATTGTCGATTTCAGTGTGGGAGATGTGAGCTCTCGACTCTTGTTTCAAGGTCACCTTGTTACCAAGAGTTCAGCCCATTTTAGTTTATCATTCAATATAAGATGTGATGTAACATTCTCAGAAGCATAAAATCGTAGACCTTTCTCTGGATTGCTAGCTACCAATTCAGATAAAGGCCATTAACAATCTAGAAATTCAGACCAGTGTAATTCCAGATATACGGGCGTATATTGAAGCCCCTTGGGCTCTTGTTAGATAGTGGATTCTCTCTAACCTACAGGTGTGAGAAGGCCAATCTTAGTACGTTTCACTCACTCACTGTAATCTAGTACAAAACCTTTATAATAGGTGTTAATTTATTGATTAGAAACTACATGTAATCATATATTAATCAAAAACAAATGAACAGCCTGATACATACATGAATTCCATTGGTTAAACAACGTATGATCTGTCTGTATTCAAGACTTCTCTCAATATAAATAAACTCAGATATAATATCACCGAATATAATTATTATATCTCACATCGCTACATGTATGTAAATCCTGTGGGTATTTCACAATACATCTCTCAGCCATTCAGGTGACTAGTTCGGTGAAACAACTTTAAAAGGACACCCCTTGTACGGTAATAACACACAGGAGCACATGGATGAATACAGAAAAGAGAAACAGTATCCAAATAAGACATTGTGCCCAGACATGGCACGTGATAAACATGATCTCAAAAAAGTTCAAAAGATTTACTGCTGCTGAAAAGCCCCCTCCCACCCCACCCGAAGTTGTTAATATCCGTGAAATAAACATCAATCAATGTCAAATTGAAAAGGCGAAATTTTCTTGATTGGCTTATTATGGGATTTCATAGATTCATTTCATTGATTATTACGGGATTTCATATATTCCAAACAGGTCGCGTAAATTTTGCTTAAAGTCACCAGTAAACCCTCTTGGTTTGACCTAGATTGGACTTCTCTTGGCCCATGTCTGACATTTCCTCAACAACACAGATAAATGTGTTGGGTTGTGAAGTGTAAGTCCAGGGTAAAGACTTGAGAGATTTGAGGATCAGCAGAAAAACCTGGCATTTTATCCTTACCTGTCTCTCTAAAGCTCTGTGAACTTTCTCTGTCAGGATCAAAGACCCATGATTGATGGATTGAAAGTGTACATGTGTATGTTGAAGCCACTCAATTCTGCATTGTGACTACAGTATATGCCAGTAAAACAGTACATGATTACATAAATGTGCAGATCTTCTTGCTGTGGATAATCGCTATATAAATGACGCAGTGACGGATAAATATCCACCTTCACTGGATTTGAAGGAAACTACAGATGGCCCTAAAGGCACATCTTATTTAGACCTATATCTCTATAACTATGAAGCGGGCCTTCTCTCGTCCACTTTACAACAAAAGACATGATTACAATTTTGACATCATAAACTATCCCTCTCTGGACAGTAATGTACCAGAGGGACCGGCATATGGCTTATACCAGAAGTGGATGAAAACTAGAAGTATGTAAGGATCACTTAGACTATGTAGACTGCAATGGCACCATCAGCCTGCCTATAACGCTTCATGTGACGTAGGATGTGAAATCTGCGCAATACAGAATCCATTTTTTCCACTGTGCGCCGATCGGCTTGCAGTCGTTATAAGTCGGCAATTGTCGGCAGCTGTATTACCTAAATTTTGACTAAGGAATCATGGGAATTATCTGGCGCACGGAGTCTGGCCGTACGCTACGGTGACCCAGAAAACCGGTTGTGCTGACATCGGAGTCAACATTTTTTTCGTTAGATCCAAACTTCTGCCCAACGAAGGTCTACCTGTACTTTCGACTCCTGTTGTATTTTGAACACATTAGTTCGATATAGTAAATGGGCAATAAATCTTTTATTGAATTACAATCGAGTATGGCCGTAGTTCATTTATTCTGGGGACCCAGGTCTACGATACATGTACCTTATATACTCTGGGAGATAACGCGGGAAGTTCATTTATTTGCTTTACTTCTAACCTGGTGGCCCCCTAACGGGTGGGCAGGATATTATCATATGTCTTTTTTCATTTATTGTGCATCTAACATCCCAAAATCCATAATCTATCATGTCCGTCCGAACTACCGACATTTGGTGATACGAATGGCTTTGTTTTCTCAATATTTCAACAACAAGTTTGAATCAGGTCGAATTCAAAGGAATGTTTTTACCCACTCGTCATAAGCCTCAATTTTCCGAGGAAAGCGTGGGAGGTCATTATATGACGTAACCAATACTGGCGACCAATGAACATTCAATTTTCTTACAACCGAAGTTCAAAATACTACAGAAATATCGCGTGATACGCAGGCGTGCCTTATAAGGACTATCAGGAATTTTACTAAAGGTAAATGATTGGCTACCAGATTTAGAAGCACAAGCTCCATTATATGTAACGGCTTGACCCAGAAAGAAAACCAAAGAAGAAAGCTTTTGCGCTCGTGGCGATAAGTTCATTCAGTTCGGCTTCCCCAATTCTGTTCTCTTGTTTCATTAAATAAATGTATCAACTTGGGTTACATTTCGTTGAATAAATATTACTGATGACGGGAGGTTTGCATCAGGAGTGTAAGAAGAACGAATATTCATAGAATGGCGCATCTGACAATTTAGCGGAGTGCTTTATTTGCATATGAATAGACTTTCTGGATAAATCTGAAGGGATATATTAATTAATTATTATTGTTACCAGTGTTCGTAACTAACAGTCAACAGATATTTTGTTTGCATGGAAGTACAAATAAATCAACCCAACATCGCCACGAGGAGTTAACATAGGCGAGCCGCGATTTTGATAATTTTCAGTGATATGCAGTGTCACGGTCTCTCATAAAACTCCCATGATTCATTGCGTCACCTTTGGCGGTTTGACTCGGGACGCTGTAGTTGCATTCGCGGCTGTAGGAGTCGTTTCCTGACCTTCCAAAATTGTCTCCCCTGGCAGTTCGCCAGTTCCCGCTTGGAGGCAATGTTTTCAACTGGATGCGATAAAACGGGTAACATGCCGTCGATGACACTGAATACATCATTGCATACTTCTAGTTTTCATCCACTTCTGCTTATACATATCTTGCCTATTAGCATTTGCTAGATCCTGTTGTCACAAAACAATATTGCAGAAACTTATAAAACAGGGCTACATGTATATCATCAAATGCCTTCACTCGAAGTTTCTTAAATTTGGCGATACATATCGCATGCTGATAGCAAAATATGAGCGTAGCGTGCAAGATCTATGGTGTGCATTTCGTATCTTGTGTGTAATTCCACTTAACCCGGGGCTAGGGGCCGTATGAACCCATGTATTTTAAGATCCTCATATTGTTCATATGAACAGTCACAATAAAAGCGTGACTGAGCTACATCATACTTTAACACCTTTAGAAATAAAATCATATGGATTAAGAATACTGATCACCCATACGGATTTGACATTTTTGGAACATCATGATGTGACCTATCATGACCTAGTTTTATGTATACTATGATTTATTCTCCTAATTTGGTGCTAATGCTATTCTGTGAAATTCTTTAATGGATGATGGCTGAATATTGAATGACGGACTAGATGCTTGTATCTAATACTGAAAAAGATGGATATTTGATCTTGTGACAAATAATGACTATACATGTAGCTCAGCTGATGATAAAATATTTTAAAAAAGTGAAATAAGATTCCCTCCTCTCTAAAAGGATCACTGTAGCATTTTCCTGGCATCTGGTTGTGTGCATGTACCTCTTACCGCCAGATACACCGTGACCTCTGATTGATTTAGGGTGAAAAATTTTTTGACATGCACAGCTTGTGTGCCCACAGCCCTCAGTCAATCAGCATTGTCAACAGAGTGGAGTGGTTAGGCTCTTGGGCACATAGAGTTAGCCAGTTAACCGTCCAGCCGTCCTTTGGACGGCCCAAATAAAATTTTGGGGAATTTTGGACGGCCTTATATTTGCGTGGACGTATTGCTGGACGGTCAAGTGTCTTTTCAAACTGCCGATATTTTCTCCGCCAAGTTCATGAAAGAGTTCTTGACGGGATCCGGTTGAATCAGCCGTAAACTATTCTCCGCTCCTTCAACATGTATAACAATCCCTGCTGCACGTAACGGACATTTTGATATTTCCCCCGTCAGCATTCGTATTCAATGCCTAGGTTTTAGATTCCACTCGGCAGAGTTGACCGACCGATAAAATCTCCGCGACCTATAAAATCTCCGCCACAGATTACTCTGCCTCGCATCTCTCACTAGCGTATAATATTTAATGCGGTTACCCCTGCTTGGAGACGACATACTTCACACAAGTTCTCGTGTGCTGACTTTTCAACATGCAGAAGATTACGAAGTTTTTCGCGTCTTGGAGCGCGAGGCAAAATTTTGAACAAAGTGATAACGAAAGTGACAGTGAGGAAGAAGACGAAGTGAGGGACAGAAGTCCGGTTAAAAAGGAAAATGCCACTAGTTCTGTGGCCCACAGTTGGGACGAGTCTGGGGACAGTCGCACGACGCTTCCACGTGTTAGACGTTTCCCGAAAGAGTGCCTTACCAAATACCCGTGAATAGATTCGCTGACGCGGGGAATGTCCTGTTCTGCTTCGATTGCCGAAAGTTTGGGGTGGCAGGAAGCAGGTCATTTGGAGAAGTAATTTCCGGTATGTCTCCGCGACAATAATTTAGTATGACACAGAACTCACACTGAATCGGTTCCAGTGATTTTAACTCGTCCACCCTTTCTCGACACAATGGATTCGTCCGTGGACATGCATGGGCTGTACTTTGGAGTCCAGTAAGCGGACCAATTCATTTTCGTAGTAGGGGTGAAATAAAATTATAATGCATGCAGTTTGTGATAGTACAGTTTAGTAGGGGTGAAATAAAATTTAATGCATTCAGTTTGTTTGTACAGTTTAGTGCAATCAATTATGAAAGAGCAAAGACTAAAATTACTCAATGTACACAAAACTTGGTAAGAAGAATTAGTTATAATTAAGAATAAAATAACTTAACTCTAAATCAATGAAGGAACATAAGTTTATTTCCAGAAACAAAATCAATGAATAAAATAGCATTATTATAAATATGCAGAACAAGTTTAACAATTTATTTCATAATTGTAGGCTTAAAACTATGGCCCGAGTTTTGGTAATGCACATGACAAATAAGTGTTGTATATGCCTCAGATTCGATCTGAGAGCATTAATGACCCCAGACCCCACGCCTAGGAGGGGGCCTCACCGGCGGCCCCCTGCCCCCCGGCCTTTTGGACTCCCTAACTCAGAATCCTGGCTAAGCCTCTGCTTGGGCAGTCTGTAACCATCCTTCTAACAGAAGTGATTGGTTAATTCTAAGAAGAACTCTCATTGGTGGGTGATCGGTCTGAAAATGTATGGTGGATACATAACTGATGCTGCTGCTGTGGGGGATGTGGGCCTCTGTGGTCAATTTTATTAGAATAATAATTAAATATGAATCAACTCATTGATGAAATGCACCTCAAGTATTGGCCTTGAGCACCATGACCATGACAGCATCCATGTATACATAAGGTACTGTTACATCTGATGCCATTGCAATGCCTACTGTAACCTTTTGTTTAGTATTTGACCATATTCATCTCTTAGATATGCATTGCAATGCCTACTGTAACCTTTTGTTTAGAGTATTTGACCATATTCATCTCTTAGATATGCATTGCAATGCCTACTGTAACCTTTTGTTTAGAATATTCTCGAGATAGCATATTCATCTCTTAGATATGCTGGATGTATTTCTCATCTGTCTCGCATATAGATGAATGCTTTCTGTGTCAATCCTGATTGATATAACCCAGAACTGAATACACCTGCATGCAATTGCATGTAAAGTGGAACTACCCATTTGGGGGGAGGAACAGTTTGTGCCATGGCAGATGTCAATATTACAATTTTGTCGGTTTACTCAGGTGGTATGTTTCAGTTTAAACAGGTCTTTAGTTTTACCAGGCTATATCCTGCCCAGTTAAAAGGTGAATGGTCTAAAAGCTCTAACTGTATACATCATTTAGTGAGACATGCCTCACATGTCAAACTATGTGGATAGTTTTACTGCTTGAGTGGTCTGTGATAATTTACACATTTGGCACACTGACTACATGTATCTGGATATAGCTAGAATCTCTCAACTTCCCAGATGTTACAGAGTAACCCATTGTTTATTAAGATTTATATTGAAACATTTTGACATTGATTAATAGAGCATTCAGAGCGCCTTAGGGGAAACACAGTTGGGTTCACACCAATTGCGTTTTTCATTGATTCCAGTCCAGCTCAATTGCTCCTATTGAAAGTCGTGTGCGGTATCACTGACCCGGCTGCAGCATGAGAAGGAAAAGCTCTGTATCAGTACTGACCATGGCTGATTGGCAATGCAGTGTACGCCCGACCCCCGATAATGAATTTGTCACATCCAACGTACCAATCATGGCATGAATAATCACAGTTTTATTCTCCCCGAAGAAGAATGTCGATGATTCATTGATTGAGTTTTTCTAAGTGGACTGATCTATTACATGTGTGTTAGTCTGTCAGAATTTCCATTTTATCTGGACTTTTTCCACACACCATCGGCCACTCTGTCTACTGTCTATGATCCCCTCCTGTTACAGACCTGCTCCATCAATGCTGACCAAGCTGGCGTGTCTATCACAAGTTATCTGGCATCAGTTTAACAGATTTATTCCCTCTATCCCCCACATTCTGGCGACTTATATCTGTTTGTGTGGACCAATCCTATATCTCTCAATGATGATGAATGGCGGTGCATGGTATCAACTGATAATTTCCTGCCACTGTAACAGGAAGACATTACAAGAAAAGAAATCACTTATTGCCTTATTGAAGTTCTGGACCAGTAGCCCGTTTATATTGAATTTCTTCGTAGCTTCATTCAGTGTACAATGTATCAATGTACATTCTATAAAAGCTGCATGCTCTTGCTGACACAGCTTGTGAGTGGACAGCCAACTACTGGACATGTATATGATTACTAAAACCCACTAAAATGGTTTATTATGATGATGGTCTAAGCACATTTCCCTCACTGGGTGTTTCAGAGAAGCTGTTGCACATACATGGCAGCTTCATCCCTGCCAGTTAAATGTACATCACTTAGAATGCATATTCTGCTTCATTCCTCATTTTCTTGTTTAACCATGCATGTATTTCATATAGTCCTGTTTGCAGTGATCATAGTTTCCATTGATCATAGATAATGGGGTACTAATTTTCCTTGTTGTACATGTCATGTACAAGTTTCTGGTCTGATAAAAAAACTTGCTTTTCCTACATTACCCTTTCAGAGGAAATAACTTTACATTATTTGGCAATAGACAGGAAATGCTAAAATCCACCACATTCATTCTCCATAACGCAGGTCATACTACATGTACCTCCCGGATTTGATAGACGAACCATGACTAGGGGTGATGGTCACATTGTGACTTTGTCTCAGAAGGACTGAGTTAAGATGTAACCTTCTGATCTCCATATGATAGAATGTACATGTAGTAGTGACTGAGGAGTGGAGTAGTTTTGTAGATATGTTTGAAAGGCCTGTGATTGGAGACTGCAGTAATCCAAGGATATTAGCTCACTCCACCTCTGTCTTGTTTGTTTTACTTTCTCACAATTCCTTTTCCATTTGCTCTCCATATAAACACAAACGTGTTTTTGTAGGATTTGATCTGTGTGGTTGGAGGGCCAGTGTGAAGATTAAAGCTGATTCTGTCCCTGCTGTCTTCTGTTATTATTACACTCAATCCCTGGCAGCAGTAGGATATACACTCAGCCCCTGCTAGATTGAGTATAGGTTCAGTATGTTTGACTCTATCCTCTACAGGAATACCTATTTCACTGGCTCAATAGATGTGTACTGTAGATCACAGTTGTTATCATGATCAGTTTGGGCTCTAATACTAATCCTTCACTATCCAATATTGAGGTGGGGCAAACAGGAATTGTTTTCCACACTCGATCTAGCTGTACATTTCTTTAAGGTTGCAACTGATTTCTCATATTCAACAGTTACATGAGTATTGATAATAATCCCCCCCCCCTCTCAGGTGACAATTTTTCCTAATGGAGAATTTGATGGGCCTCTTTCGAAGCAAATTCTCTTCCTTTGCTTAAAATTCTACATAACTGTTCATTTTCCAATTCATGTTAAAAGTTTTCTTTCTATCTATATTTTCCAGACATTCTCGATGTGAGGAGAAGAAGGAAGGCCATCAGAATGGGGGACAGTGAGAACAGAGCCATCTTCAACAACAACAACAGCAACGGTAATCATCGGAGAAGCTTGCAACCGATGGAGAAAAATGCGAGAAAACGTCCACATCCTGATTCTGTGGAGAATGGGTGTGGCAAACTTTTCCAGCGTAAAAAGCGACGGAAGCAAGTTGGACCGTGTATTCCCAAAAATGCCTTAATGCAGCTCAATGAACTTAGGCCCGGACTGCAGTTCACATTTGTCTCACAAAAGGGCCCTGTACACGCACCCACATTCATTATGGCAGTGGAAGTAAACGGACAGAGTTTCGAGGGGGCGGGTAACACCAAGAAAAAAGCCAAAATGGTGGCAGCAGAGAAGGCTCTTCATTCCTTTGTACAGTTCCCTAATGCATTTGAAGCTCATCAGGCCATGGGTATACAAGTGATGAGTACAGACTTTACATCTGACACCGCTGACCTCGATAACCTTTTCAACAATTTTGAGAGTGGCACCGACAGTGATGAATCCTTCAATGGGACTTCAAATTGTGACAAGCGCAAGATGAATGGTTCCGCCAAAAAGACGCCAGAGTCTGAGAAAAAGTCTGCGCAATCCCTCTCTGCTCCGCACCCATCAGCGGGTAAAAGTCCTGTGATGATTCTAAATGAATTACGACCGGGAATTAAGTATGATTTCATCACCGAGACGGGCGAGAAACATAACAAAAGTTTTGTCATGTCTGTCACAGTGGACGGTGAAAACTTTCAGGGATCTGGTCGGAATAAGAGGATTGCAAAAGCTCGGGCGGCACAGGCAGCACTGAAAAAACTGTTCTGCCAGGAATATGCTGATCTCAGAGGTAAGGAAGAATTCAGAATTATTCAAGTGCTATTTATATGTGGAGAGGAAGGTGGTGAAGGATCAAGAGGGAGAGGGTAGGGGGTGATGGTGTGTTTCTAGTAGTACTAGTAGTCTACGTGCATACATGTTATAATAACAACAGTAATTCCGGTAAAATGTGGTACCTTTACGGGGAGTAATCCAGACAGGTTTTGATAACGGTATATATACCGATATCTGCGCCCAAACTCACGCGCCCAAATACTGTCAAACCAATAGAGAAATTTGGCTAAAATCTAAATCCAAACAACTTAAAATCATTCTAATGGACTTATTTTTATTATTCATTGAAGAAGTAATTGGTTATTCCCTGTGTACAGCCGATCGAAACACTAAATTTTTTACAACTCCCATCTTGCTTCTTGACTAAGTCCATGCAGGCCGCCATTTTAGCATGTTTTAAGCCCACTGCGCAGGAGGTTTTGCGCAGGATGTTTACTTCCAGTTTTGCAGTTTCCGGTTTGCGGTATAGTCGCTTATCTGGGTGTCCAAAGTACAGCTTGTCTCAGCAAATGACCAAATTAGTGATATTTTGGATCTGGTGTCACCATTGTGTAGCAGTATCCCGGCTACATGTACCAGAAATCTTCATTCTGACACTGGTTTTTTTGTGGACAGTCTGTTCAACAAACTGAATTTTGGTCCAATATGGAGAGTGAATATACAGGGGGTCCAAATTACATGGCTGACCCAGCACAATAAGGTTGCCTTTGTGATGGAGAAGTATTCATGTCGATAAGGTTGAACTGTATAACATGTAAACACCACATCCACGCAGGTGTGTTCAATCACCCAAACAGGATTGACCTGAATGGCCTGACTAGTCTCTCACCCAGACATTTCCTCACATTTCTTAGCTCACACCAGCCTGTCAATGCCTTTATGTATGCTGATGAGGGATTTAACACCACACTGTCAGGTGACTGACTTTATGACCCCCCAGTTACCTCCCCTAGAAATGCTGCCTGCATCTTTTCTCCTCTGGATGGTTGAGCATACTTCTCGTGGAGCTGTTATTTTACACTTCCAAAGCAGTCAATGTTACAGTATGTGATGTTAATACATCCAGAAGTTTTCTGTTCAAGATGTTGTTTGTAACCAGACTCTAAATCCCATGGCACACTCCTCTCTCCAACCTGTAACCATCTCGGTCATCTACACACGGTAAGACTGACCCTGGGATCGTGTGTATCCATTCTCAGCCTACTTTCGGCAACTATAACGGGGATTCCCCCCCGAAACAACCCCACGTGATATTGTCAGCCAATCAAGCAAAATCTACCGACGTAACTCCAACGTAACCCGCCATTTTCGAGTCATGTGATGTTCTACTTCTTCAAATTTACAGACCTACAATACCTCTTGAATCACTGAGCCGGAAGTTATTCATATCTGTATCTCTTTAAGCCCAGGCAATATATGTTTCAGAAGTGGAACGAAAAACCTGTAATATATCAGATTTCTCGAGTCTGTTCTCTGCCGGATGAAGGCCGAACAGAATCCGGTAAAGTACCGGATATCGCTCCGCGATAATGGAGACACACGATTCGCAAGCCATCTTATGGATGGCGAAGTGTACGCAAATGTCCTCTCTCTTATGTTTGTAAAATCTATGAGAGCTGTGGATCACTCTCCCGAATGTTGTATTGTGAGGCTGTTGCATGATTTTCACTCGAGCCAATTTTCCAGGAGAGTGACTGATCAATAGCTCTCCTTGAGAAAAAGGTTATAGAGGGATGGGGAGTGAGACTGGCCTTTATCCTCAACAACGAGAGACTGATAATTCCTGTGCAATTTATGACAGAGCTATAGCCTATGGAGGTAATAACTCTGGATTCCCAACGACTATCATACCTGGTGAAGTCACAGGACTGACATAAACTTTGATGATTCAGCAAGATCTGTAGTCATGGAATTGTTTTCTTCATGTTCTAATATTCTTAAGGTGGCTCCCTGCTTTCGGTACAAAGTCATGTCATTTTTTAAATATTTTTTTAATAGCTCTCGAAGATCATCCTGTATCAGAAATTGGTATAAAAAATGGGGCATAGCGTATTACTTTTTTTCTAATTTTCAGCTTGAATAACGTGTGCCTGTGGCAAGTTGGTACATGTACAATGTGAATAATATGTAAAACACCCAACACTTGAGATATACAAGTTTGCTTTTTGAATGTTAAAAAGTCATGTCAATTTTCTCATGTTTATTTGATACATTCCTTGGAACATGTAGTTTTTTAATCAATCAATTTTAATGTAGGTCGCCATACAAAAATGGGCATGAATAAACTCCTGAAGCCACCTGTACCCACAATTTTTTCCGCCATTTTTCATGAAGTGCTAGCAATGCAACGTCCTGACGTCGACGTATGTCACGTCAACAAAGAGTTTGCCATTCGACGTCATGACGTCACAAGGGAAAATTTATCAATTGCTTACTAAAACGAGTCACTGAAATGTAAACTCTGCGGCGTGCCTGTCAAAGTATCTCATTCTAGCCATTCACTCACAAGAGTATGATTACAAGGGAGGTAATTGTGATGCGCAAAGAGCTGCGCAGAACAATCATTCTTGTAACCAGGGAGCCACCTTAATAACAGAGGTTTGTTCAGTGTTGAAGTAACATTTACAGGAATATAAAACAGAACAATAACTACTGATATAATTGATTATTGTTTGAAACCAGTCCTTTTGTACATGTACAAATGTACCATATTGAAATTTAATGAACAGATTTTGTCAACATGATCGATGAAATATTTCAGAATCTCCATTATGTGATATCCTGCAATTGTGATATCCAGCACTTGCAAGACCACTGATTGGTTTGTTTGTATTTTCAAAAATCAAATTGACCGGATTCATTTGCTGATGGGAGGAGTGAAGGGATTTGAGCAACATCCATTTGGTTGAAGAGTTTGCACATCCGTCAGTCCATCAATCAACCTTGATGCTGAACGTTATGTTTTCTTTCCTTAATTTATTTATATTTTATCCTTTATAATTTATTGCAGGATTGGAGAATTTGGGAAGTGAAGCCAGTCCATGTATTCCAAACTCATTGCCTGATGTGGTCTCCAAGCTCATTCTAGACAAATTTGGAGAGCTGACTAATAACTACAAATCACCCTATGCAAGGAGGAAAGTGTTAGCGGGCATCGTGATGACCAGGGGAGATAATCACAATGATGCCCAGGTCATCTGCCTTGCCACAGGAACAAAATGTATAAACGGGGAATACATGAGTGACTCAGGATTGGCCATTAATGACTGTCATGCTGAAATCCTCACCCGAAGATCTCTTCTCAGATTTCTGTACAACCAACTCAACCTAGAACTGTCTGGCCCCTCACAGAAACCAGGCGGATCCATATTTCTGCGTAGGGAGGAAGGTGGTTACAGACTGAAGGAGGATGTCAAGTTTCACCTGTACATCAGCACAGCTCCCTGCGGTGATGCCAGGATATTCTCCCCACATGAAATGGGACAGGATGGGGAAGTGTCGGACAAACATCCCAATAGAAAAGCCCGTGGGCAGCTTCGCACAAAAATAGAATCGGGTGAAGGGACAATCCCGGTACAGTCGGCCATGTCCATTCAGACCTGGGATGGCGTGTTACAGGGGGAACGCCTCTTGACCATGTCATGTAGTGATAAGATTGCACGCTGGAATGTTCTAGGAATCCAAGGTGAGCTTTCCTCTTACTGATCCTTACTGTACTCATGAACATACATGTAGAGTGGGGCGTCGTATTTCTGATTGTATTTTCATGCGTTTCATCATATTGTTAAAACAGTCTTATTCTGACTTTGATCATAGATACGTATAGAATAGAGTGATAATTCATGTGACTAATTTTACCATCAGATACTCTGTGACGTTAAATATGGTATCTGACCACCTGAAAATCAGAGCGAGAGGACATAATTCCGATAACGTTGAATATTCATACACATGCGTCAATCTATCCATGTATTCAGGAAAACTGAAAATTCACATTCAACAAATCTGATTACTTTTATCATCGTAAGCAAAGTTTGCATCGTCCCATCATCAATTTCAGAACGGCATGTGTTTCAGAGCGGCCAGTTATGGCTATATCGTGAGACTGCACAAACCAAGTTACATAATTTTCAGATGCTTTGAAGCTGACCTACTTCATTTTGATGTTATTTTAATATCACCTCAATACCAAAAATGTCACCACATACATGTACATTGTACACTTGAAATTTTGAATTTTGCCTAATGCCCCTTTTCAACATCTGAAGAACTTTAGATCTCAAAAGTGTAATTTTATGCACTATGGGACAAATTTGTTGTCGGGTGTCCTTTGGATGAGAGTGCCACATGATACAGGGGTTGAAATGTTTCATTATGACCTAGTAGCCATTGGCCCCTAGATCAGAAATTTCTAGGGGCCAAGTTATACTTCTAGGGGCCAATTATTTACGGTGTAAATCGGAGGAAATAAAATCGAAAGACATTAAAAAAATAAAATGACCAACTGGTTTCAATGTTGTCTTTTATTTTAAATTACCTGTAACTTACAGGTGTTACAGGATTAATGATTAACAGGATTAATCAGGGCTTCGTGTTTAGAATTAGTGCGCGAGCTAAAAATAGCTCAGTCAAAATATTTAGGAGAGGGTATTTAAAAGTCAGGCGAGTGATTGCAATATAGTACAATATAAAATGTGACCGTTTACGTGAGCTAAAATCACTCTCGTGACATGAATTTACGCGAGTGTTTGCGTGCAGGTGAGCTATCACTCGCGCTAAACACAAAGCCCTGAAATTAATAAAAAAAACGTCTACTGTCTGTCCTAGATAATATATCCAAGACGTTTTCGGCAATATTTGGGAGACAATTGATTGAAGGATATTGAAACTTCACACACGGGATAAACTAAAAAGTATCAATTTTATTCCAAAGTATCAAGAAAATCTTTCCAGCAGTTCTCAACATATCGTGAAAACAAGAATTAGATGGAAGATTTGTAGGTTATTTTTGACGTCATCACGTCGAGCCTGCACGTTCTAACATTGGCAGATCAATGTCATCGTAGCCCCAAAATAACATGTTAGGTATTGGTGATTTTAGTCAATTCCCAACAGATTTTAATGAAATATGGGGAAAAAATAATATTTTTTAGTTGATATACTGTGAGAAGTTTCAATGCTCTATGATAAATTGTCTCCGAAATATCGCCGAAAACGTGTCGGAATATGTATTATCTGGGACAGACTAATTTCGTAGATGTCTCTTGACAACTCTTACAGTGTAAAATTTGTCAAGTGACATCTACGAAATTAGACGGTTTTTTTCACCGGCATGACATTTGCAAAGTTCACAAAACAGGAGCTGTTTTCCACCCTCGTACTTCAACGGCGGTCTTTTTTCCGCCCAGCTTTGCTGAAAACTGCGACGCAACTTTTTTACCCCTCAGCCCATAGGGCTGTGAGGTCTTGTTGTTGCCGTGTACGTACGTCCTTCCGTCCTAGCGTCCGTCCGTCAACATGTTCTTGTCCGCTGAATATCTGCAAATCTATGAAGTCGGGCCCGACCAAACTTTGGTGAGAGCTTCCTGAATGTTGACTGATGAAATGATTAGATTTTCAGATGGCTATGATGATTTCATGATTTTTAATTATTTTTTTTTATTATTTATTGATGGCTCAGCTTTTGCACTGTTACCTATGCCCATTAACATGTTCTTGTCCGCTGAATATCTGCAGATCTATCAAGTCGGGCCTGACTAAACTTTGGTGAGAGCTCCCTGAATGTTGACTGATGAAATGATTAAGATTTTCAGATGGTTATGATGATTTCATGATTTTTTATTTTTTTTTTTATTTTATTTATTGATGGCTTAGCTTTTGCACTGTTGTCTATGCCCATCGCGAACCCTTGGTTGCATGTTTCATTGTGAATTTTGAAGGTTCCCTGACATGCCTGATACAAGAAAGCCTGGTCCATTCAAGATTCTCATTGAATGAAGGACAACATTTTCGTTAATTTTGCTATTAAATCATTCTATTCTACCTCATATGTTTTATCCTAAAACTTTTGCATGAACCATGCATATTTGTGTCCACACATTTAACTGGTACAACATTTTTGTCACCAAACATGTTACTGTACCTTGGAAATTATTTAAAACGAGTGATTAGGAGAGCCAATTTTTAGCTTGAATCTGCGCACTTTTGAACCAGTTTGCATACCTGGAGCTTATGAGCTTTTAGGTGCTTGCCTGCAATTCATGTTATACTTGGTCGTTGTTGATCGGTTTCTTCCCGACTAACAGTCGAACTTCCTTCGCCACCAGACACTGAACCGCTGGATAGTTGCCGTTTGCTGGTCAAAAACTGCATAAGATTGGACTGCTTTGCCATGGTTATAAGAATCATAAACGCGAGGATGAATAATGCTATTACAAAATTTGACCGTGCCATTCTACCGTCACCGAATGCAGCTAAAAATGGCGGAAATGTCAACTGCGATAGAATCGAAAACGAGGCTCAGTCACATGGCATTATCGGAAACCAGGCGAAAGCATATGGCTTGAATAGACAACGCCGGTTTCCGAACCTGTGTGCACTGCGTATCGTAACATGACCACATAACGGACAAGACAACTGCTCGGAGATTGAGGGGACTTCCTTGAAAACGAAATCACCGGGCTGTAGAACACGTATAATCTATTTTTGTTGCAAAAACAACCATCACCTTGCTTTTTATACGCCCGCCAAAAGGTGGGCGTATTATGTGATGGCGGTTTCTGTCCGTCCGTCCGTCTGTCCGTCCCCCGTGTCCGGTCTATATCTGGAACAGTTTTCTATTTACAGTTCCAATTTTTGGTGAGTGGATACCCTACGGAGAGACGATGTGTCGCGTACAAAAATGAAGGTCGCGGTCAGAGGTCAAAGGTCACTGGCCTGAAAAACAGGAAATCAGTGAAGTGTTCGTGTCCAGTCTATATCTCTGGATGTTTTCTATCCACAGTTGCAATTTTTTGTGAGTGGATACATCAGGTGGAGACGATGGGTCACGTACCAAAATTCAGGTCGAGGTCAGAGGTCAAAGGTCACTGTTGCCTAAAAATCAGGAAATCATTGATAGTTTTCTATCTACAGTTCTAATTTTTGGCGAGTGGATGCCCTAGCGGGAAACAATGTCTTACATGCCAAATGTAGGTCGAGGTCAGAGGTCAAAGGTCAGTGTGAATGAAAAATCAGCAAATCATTATAAATTTCTAATTTTTTGTGAGTGGATTCAATAGGGGGAAATAAAGTGTTGCATATCAAAATATAGGTCAAGGTCGAAGGTCAAAGGTCATTGTGACCCAAAAATCAGGAAATTATTAAAAATAACATTTTTTTGTGTCAGTAGGGGGACTCATATTAAAATGTAGGTCAAGGTCAAATGTCAAGGTCACTGTGACTCCAGAATCAAGAAATCTTTGAAAAGTACTTTTTTTTGTGTCAGTAGATACATTACGGGGACATGTGTCACGTACCAAAATGTAGGTCAAGGCCGAACATCATGGTCATGGTGACCCCTAAAATCATGAAATTCATATAAATCATGATTTTTTTTTGTCCATTGATACATTGACAGAAGACGATGTGTCGTGCACCAAAGTTTATCTCAACGTCAAAGGTCAAGGTCACTGTGACCCCAAAATCAGGAAATCATTAAGTCACATTTTCATATGCCTGTCGAAGACGAGGTCATGTAATGCGATGTTGCATTCTGTCCATTCATCCATTAACATTTGTTGTCCATGCGATATCTCTAGTTTCAAGGTATGGAATGGTATCAAATACCTTACTCGCATGGCGAAGATGAGCCATACATCAATTTGTCAAATGTCAAGGTCACAGTCCCCCAGAACTGAATCAAGTTTGGCTGACTATATGTGTTAGGTTGGATATTCAGAGTTCTCTCCCCTACATGTATATGGCATTTGTCCTGTGGAGTTGTCTCCCGTGTTTGAAACAGCTACATTTAGTTAAACTGTTGTGAAATAAAAACCATACATTTACTAATTTAACGTGGACTTCATACCTGTTTATCAACTCAAGAACAAAGGTTTACTTCATCACTTCTTCCTTCATGAAAAATTCTCTCGTCTGAAAGAAATCCATTTGCAAGAAAAGTGCTATTTTCTTGTGTTTGACTATTGTCGATTTCATTGTGGGATATGTGAGCTCTCGGTTCTTGCTCCAAGGTCACCTAGTTTCCAAGAGTTAAGCTCATTTTAGTTTATCATT